>JZKD02S2201486.1:182633-193721 GCA_000966675.3 Picea glauca
AATCCAATATATCATGCAAGATCAAAACATATCGAGCTACAACATCACTTTGTGAGAGAGAAGATTGAATCAAACGAAATTGGTTTGATATTTTGTAATACCAATGATAATGTGGGTGATATATTTACCAAACCTCTTGGTAAACTCAAGTTTGAAATTTTTAGAAGCAGGTTAGGTATCGTAGAAAGTTTGTTTCTCCATTAAAGGGGGATGTTAGAATAATGAAGAAACTTCTAGATGTATTAAATTAGAATATTGTTTAGAGTTTGTTTTATTGGCACACAGATTGGGGTTGAAGTGGTTTGAGATCCACTTAGTTAGGAGTAAGATCTAATCTACTATCAAACTATAAATGTAATAGCTTTCTCTCATTAATTCGGGGTTTTGTGAGCTCTGTCTCATTTGTGTGTGGTTCAGTCTTTGTTTTTTAATTTGGTATCAGAGGTGCAGGTTAAATACCACTCTAAGGAACCACACCATTGTTACTGTGTTCTTGTTCGTTGACTGGTGTGAAGGGGTCGACGTTTCGCTGCCTTGTGTTGTTGATTATTCGTTGTTCTTGGTATGTAAAGATAGATACCTTATTTTATCAGAATGGGTTTGTGAAAAGAAAAAATGATCCTAACCTGTATGTTAAGAAAGATGAATACGAAAATGTTGCTTTAATATATTTATATGTGGATGATCTCATTATTACAAGCAATGCATGCAAGTTAATTGAAGAGATTAAAATTCAGTTGTCTCAAGAATTTGAAATGAAAGATCTTGGTCAATTGCATTACTGTTTAGGAATTGAGGTTTGGAGAGAGCCTGGTAAAACATTGATCACTCAAAGTAAATATACAAAAGAAATTCTTAGAAAGTTCAACATGAGTGAATGTAAAGCTATGTCAACTCCCTTATAACATAATGCAAAGTTATACAATGAAGATGGAACTAAAGAGGCAGATGGTACTTTATATCGTTAGTTGGTGGGAAGTCTGAACTATCTCACCACTATGAGACCAGACATTGCACACTCAGTTAACATTCTTAGTTAGTTCATGGCTAAGCCTTCAGAGAGTCACTGGAAAGCTGCAAAGAAAGTACTTTGTTAATTGAAAGGAACAATAAATTTTGATATTATGTATACTGATGAATTTGATGTTGATCTAACAGGTTTTTTTGATGCAGATTGGGCAGGAAATCCTGATGATAGAAGATCTACCTCATGCTATGCATTTCATATAAGATCAGGGGTTGTATCGTGGAGTAGCAAGAAGCAACTTATTGTTTCTTTGTCATCAATAGACTCTGAGTATAAAGCCTTGACCAATGCCACCTGTGAAGCTGTTTGGTTGCAGAGAATTCTTACAGAGTCGAAGATGAGCAAAATGGTCCAACATGCATCAATTGTGACAATCAAAGTGCTATCAAATTGTCACACAATCCAATATATCATGCAAGATCAAAACATATCAAGCTACAACATGACTTTGTGAGAGAGAAGATTGAATCAAATGAAATTGGTTTGATATTTTGTAATACCAATGATAATGTGGTTGATATATTTACCAAACCTCTTGGTAAACTCAAGTTTGAAATATTTAGAAGCAAGTTAGGTGTCGTAGAAAATCCGTTTCTTCATTAAAGGAGGATGCTAGAATAATGAAAAAACTTCTAGATTGTATTAAATTAGAATATTGTTTAGAGTATGTTTCATTAGCACGCAGATGGGGGTTGAAGGTAGTTTGAGATCCACTTAGTTAGGAGTGAGATCTAATATACTATCAAACTATAAATGTAATAGCTTTCTCTCATTAATTCAGGGTTTTGTGAGCTCTGTCTCACTTGTGTGTGGTTCAATCTTCATTTTTTAATTATTATTGTGTAAGATTTGCTATAGTATTTTGTTGTAGCATTGTGTTTACTGCACTTTTGAGTTTTATTTTCAGGCACACTAATTGATGCTTGAAATGTTGTAGAATCGGTGATGATAACTTTGTGCAAAGCAAAATGATGATGCACAATTTTCCCTATGAAGAGCCCGAAGAATCTGAAGACAAGTATAACACAAATGTTGATAAGATAGTTATCGAACTAAGCCAAAAACAAAGTACTATGGTAGAGCTTGAGTGGTATAAAAAACGTTGTGAGAAGAATGATGGCATCGCAGATGGCTAACGTGGATAGGAAAAAGTTGTCCGTTTTGGGATAAGATTATTGAAAAGTGGGAGGGTCGTGAATTGTTTCGAATCCCAAAATAAGTGGATAAATACCGACAATACATATAGAAGACTTGTGGAGCCTTCTTGATATTGCAGATTATTATCACACTAACGCCAGCGACAAATATCTTTCTGATGGAAGACCCAATCACCACAAAGTTCTTTTGTAATAGATGGAAGTGGAAGAAAAAACTTGGAAGTCGACAACCCCACATGCACGTGTAGAAGAGGCTAGGAAATACCTGGAAAATCTCAAACAAGTCCAACACCAAAGCCTGCAAAAGATTGAAAAGTTTGAAGAGGATATAACAAAGATGGAAAACGCTGTCAGTATTTCTCCAGATGTTTTCTTGGAAAGGAGGAGGTTCATGATGTGGTGGAAAGAATGGAAAGAATATAAGAAAAGTCAATCCCATGAATGGAGCTCTTCTTTATATAAGATGATGGAAAAGTTGGAAGCGCTTAAGTTTGAAAAGATTGACAGGTAAAGCATTGAGCATTACCCTTTATAGGAAGCTTTTTAGACGATGAAGATTAAGTTTTTGTAGGAGGTTTTAAAATGTGCCTTTGGGGTAAATTTTGGATTTTTATACTGCGTTAAATAGAGATTTTCTTTGAGGTTGGGTGGGATTATTCTAGGAGAATTCCAGAGTAAAAGTATAATTTTTGGGTGAGTATTTCTTTATTACTGGAGTGAATTTCAATGGGTTTTTTATTCAAGCTATTGGGGCAGACCTCCTAGACACATTCACAACAATAGTTCTTATTAAGCATGGTTTTAGGGTTGGAGCTTGAGCTGTACCTACTTAAACTCAAAATAAAATTCTTCGGAAACACCCCATCAACTAAGTAGTCTAATTGTTTTTTCAATGTTAAGACTAGTACATCGGTATTTTCAGCGTAGTAATCTTTGTTGGTGTTTGTTTGCATCGATTTCGTAGGAACCTCTGTGTGTTGTTTGTTAGCGAAGAAATAAAAAGGTGAGATTTACATTGTAATTTTGAATAGGGTTGTGGTAAGTAATGGTATACAATTGTAAGAGGAGTTTTTAATTTAAATTTTAATTATTGAAGACCTATAAGGCATTTTATTTTAATAAAATGCTCTACAGTTAGTCAGTCACTTGAAGATAAAAGTCCTACAGTCAGTCACTCACTCGAAGACAAAAGTTTTTAGTGTTTATAATTAAAACACTCAGAAATAATGGAGATTAGTTGAGATGTTTATTTAAGATTTATTTGAGATTGGTTCCAACAGTTTAAACCGAATATCATCCTATATTGTACTCCAAGAATTGCTTTTCTTTGATGACCTCCAGGTGCTGCCTCACCGCTGCCTCACCTTAGAGAAGCCGGTTCCATTTCATTTCTTTCTATTTTCAAGTTGGTATCAAAGCAAGGAAGTTGTGCTTGACTCCAACAATCTTTGATTGAGAGGTGGTATTTTCTGCTTGTCATTTGAATAGAATTTTGTTGCAGAAAGAAAGGACCCATTGCTCACAAGGGCTATATGCATGTTACATCCGCTCCGGTTGGAGATCCGTGAGGATAGGAGCGGTGGACGCATTTTGGTGAATGTGTCCCAGATTGTCAACATTCTTTGATTGAGAGGTGGCATTTTCTGCTTGTCATTTGAATAGAATTTTGTTGCAGAAAGAAAGGACCCATTGCTCACAAGGGCTATATGCATGTTACATCCGCTCCGGTTGGAGATCCGTGAGGATAGGAGCGGTGGACGCATTTTGGCGAATGTGTACCAGATTGTTTGATCTGGAGGAGCCATCGCTTATGTTGTTGAGATCGTTGGGTAAGAACGTTGTCATGTTGAGCATTTCAGTCACATTTTTTTCTAGTTGAAGGCCACCGGTCTAGTGGGCCTTTGTACCTGGTGTGGAAGAAGGCATTGATATGCTGCAAAGATTTGTAGAGAGGAGCCACAGGAGACATGCCCAGATCTACCGAGCCTTGAGGGGTCGTCGGAAATTGAAGGGTGTGAAGATGAGGAGGTCGAGTTCTGGTGGTGGCTGCATCTGGTGATGGCGACGAATTTAGAACCAGAATTGGAAGGATCTGACTTGTAGCTTTCCAAATTAACGCAAAGCAATCTCGATTCTACTGTATTATTTTTATACCTTTTCCTTCTAGTCACATTTTCCTTCTATCTTTGCGCAGTAAAACGCCCAGCCCTTACGGGCCTGGTGGTTTATCATAACATGTTTATGATATGATGGCATTGAGCATTCATTATCAAAAAGGTCATTATTGAATGGGATAACGAGAAGCAATGAAATATGGAGGCATTGCAAGAACGTAATGTGTGGGGCTTTCAAAATACAAAGAGCTAATTCTAGAAAGATACTGAAAGGAAGAAGGCCTGTATAGAGGGAACTGGACTGTCCCAGAGATTGATTGAGAGTGATGAAGTAACCAGTGGAGGATTGATTTGAAACCGATGGTGAGCAAGCCATTGTTGGAAGCTTTAATATAAAGGACAATTCCCGGGGCGAAAAGCGTGGAGAATAATTCTGTGTTTTCACAAGAAATTATCGATGCAATTTGCGGAGCAACTGTCTTTGAATCGATCGATTGGCTCATCTTGACCGCTGGTAAATCCTTCAATGGATACATAAATTTCTGGTACGGAGTCGACTGTTACTGCATTATGAAATTTGTATGACAAATTGTTGGTCTTTCTTGCAACAAATTGTATGTTACAATACATACGTATATTTGGAATGCCCCTAGTTATATTTTTTCAAGTTTGTCCGAACTTATGAAGATATCCAATCCTGCATTCAATGTTCGTAGAGTAATTTATAAATCTTCCATTAACGCATTTATCCATTTGTCTTTTCGTTGAGCGCACGTGTTTACGTTTTTGTTTCCGAAGTGGATATAAGACAAGAAAGGCGACATGATCTGGTTTATTGTTGTTTGAAAATGCAATGCCACCAACTAAAACGGAGAATCTGAAGTGAGCGTCAATATGGGTGTTGATCTGAGTGTTAATATGGGTGAGGGAGCAGTGACCGAGAATGAACCCGACATGTACATTGGAGGAGCGATGATCTGAAGCAAGGATAATGAATGATGCACGACTCTTGGAACAGTCGGCAACCCAAATTGATATGCAGTTTATTAATTGATCTCTGCTTTTTATAGCCATTCATATTGTTGTCAAACTAAAACCCTAAGTTGCATCAATTCTATCTGTGTGTGTGGGTCGACTCGAAGGTGTCTCGAGAGATATGGAAGCAACGAATATGCATCATAGTTGATAAGTGTGCCAGTGAATATTTTTGGTATAGTCGATGGTTGAGTGAGTGCGCACTGCAAGAAGCAACCCTAAGCTATAAGAAGGTGTGGAGTTTTATGTCAATGATGGACACTTCTGTCGTGTAATTGAAGAGAGGTTTGCTATGTTCCCTCACAAGTGTACCCTGTTGAAGGTTATAGTTCTTTTGAAGAAATCTATGCGAGAATTCATTGTTGTTTGAAACTTGCAAAAGGAAGTGCCATTGACATGAGCCTATGCATTGAGGAGAGACGTGATCACTGCTATTGTTGAGCCAATTTATATAGAGAATCGATTGTTGGTAAACCTGATGTGAACTCCTGCATCGGTGGTGAGAGGAGGCTGAGATCCAGATACAAAGAATCGATTGTTGGTAAACTCGACGTGAACTCCTGCGTCAGTGGTGAGAGGAGGCTGAGATCCATATCTGTGCAAAGTAAAGTCATTGTTGCGATCCTTTTGTTTGAATTATTTGTTGGTGCATCCATTGATTTACATTTTGTCGCTGCCATAATTTGTTTTTTTGTATGCGACATCGTATAACTTGAGTGAAGATATCCACCGCGTGTGTACGCTGTGTGATAGTGTAGTGACCATTGGTGTGAATTCGTTGATGTGTAAAGTATTATAGTAGCAACTACCAGATTATAGAGAAGCCATGGAACTGCATATGAGGAACCTACCGATCTTCCTTGTTTTTATTTTCCCTTCATGGAGAAACAGAGAAACGACAGAATTGTTGATCGGTCTTTTGGTGGGTGTTCCGTTGAGCGCCATGGCCTCTACATCTCAGTTCTTTTTAATGTTCCTAATAGTGTTTATGTTTTGAAATGCATATTATAATAATATAATGTTGGTATCAATAGTAACACACATGATCCCCACTAAATACATTTCTCACTCTACAATTAAGTGACGTGTATTCCTTTAAGCAACCTTTGGAGTGACAGTGCACCCAAGATAAAAGAGTTGACGTAGCCCCCTCATCGAAAAAATAGACAAGTAGGTATGTGATCTTTATCCTCTTAGAGATTGCACAGATGTGGATGTGGTCCATTGTTCCACTGAGTACAAATTTATGACTGCATCAATTGATTTGTGCCTATGAAAGTCTGCATTGAACTTATGACATCACAAATTTGCGGTCTTGAGAACCGATCTGTTGCTGCTAGTGGTATACCTGAGTAGATTGCAGAGCATGTACATGGTTTGACATGAGCACTCTAATATATTGCTAAGCTCTACAATGGAATGAAGATGAAGACAGTTCCTGTACTTATCATGGTGTTCACAAAGGGAAATAGTTTGTTGTTAGAGGAAGTGTTTGGTTCGCTGCATGGAGGTGTTATAGCGAAGTGAGGTGTATGTGTCCATTTTGTCGAACTGTCATAGCCTCCAATCTAAGAAAGAGAAGGAAGAAGATAAAAGGAGAATGCACCTTGGGTAAGCAAAGGAAAATTAGATAGCTCCGGAGAGAGCTGAAACAAATGAGGAGAAAGAATCAGCAGGAAGAGTCATTGTATTTTGCAGATCAGTATGATGTGTTTCTAGTTGTAGATGAAGAACCCATGCTTGAGGATAATAATGCAATGTTGGAACAGATCAATGAAGACCATGAAGAAATCAATGAAGAATTTGATGAAGTATATAAAATATTGATGCCAAATATGCCATTCTTCTCAGGTATAAGTTATGAACCTTAACCTTGGGCAACTGAAATGAAAAAATTACTATGGTTAGTAGATTTATTGCATTATGATCATGAAGGTTGTGTCAATTTATATGATAAGAGAAGAGGTGCAATAGCATTACAACTTATTATATTAGCAGTGGATGAAAACATTTTGTCTAGTATTTTGCGTGAATTTGTGAAATACCTAGTGCAAAAATATTTTATGATATTCGTGAAATGAAGAAGTGGAGTGAGAATGTTGAAGTTCATGATGACATTGTTGTTGAAAATGATGATAGTGTTGAAATATTTGTAACTGAAATAGCGACTGAAAATGATAGCATTGAAATTGCAATGATTAATGAAGAAAGTGTGTCTGACAGTGAAGTCACATGTCATAGTAAGAAAATTTCCTATGAAACAATATTTAGTGATGTGGTGAATTCAAATGACATTGATGATGGAGATGAATGTGTAACTGTTGATGAACCCCTATGTGAATCTTTGGTAAATTTAGTCAAATTTGATGAAAACTATTAATCTCATGAAGAGTGGTCAATTTTGTTGCATGAGAAACATCTTGTTGATGAGTTATTGTTTGGTGAGAAGAAAAGCTCATTTTCATATGCAAACCAAGTGAAAGACAATCTAATAGAGCCTGGTAAAGAGGTTGAAGAAATGAAACAACAAGTTGTGATAGAAGTTGAAGCTTAAAATGAAGATTATTATGCGTCATCAGAGGCAAGGAAGAAAGACCAAGAAAGGAAAGCTCTCTTAGAAGAGAAAAATAAAAAGAACCAGTATGGTTCTTCCTATGATTTTTCATATGATTGTAACAATGTTTTTGAGTGTGGAGGTTTACAAGACAACGGTTCATTTTCAATAGTGAATGATTATGAAGAAAACATGGAAGAAAATGAAGATATTGATGAAGAAAATATTGAGTAAATTTTTATGGTGTGGAGCCCAGAAGAAATCAAGTATTATTATGAATTGATATTGCAAGCCCATTGAGCAAGACATTAATGATTGTATCCAAAAAGGGAAGCAACCCACTTATGAGAAGTTGTAAGAATTCGCAAGCATTAAAGACAAACACTTACAAGAACCTACAAAGTGTTGAGGACAAAGAAGAGAGTCAAGATGAAACATATTTGGAGCATCAAGCCAAGGAAGAAGCTCCATCTCCATCACTATATAACAACAAGAAAAGTCAAAATGAAATTGTTAGAGTCAAGTTGTAAGCCTAGCTAAGACTCAGACCAACATGCATGTTACTTACATTAGGCATTTTTATTGTAGACAATCCATTTCTCCATTAAAAGGGATACTTAGAAATAATGGAGATTAGTTGCATTGTTTATTTAGAATTTAGTTGAGATTGATTCCAACTGTCTAAACCAAATATCATCCTATATATTGTACTCCTCATTGATTTAATAAAATGCAATGTTGCTTTGCTGTGATGGCCTCCAATTCTTGAGAAAAACTGGTTCCATTTCATTTCTTTCTATTTTCAAGTAAAACTTGTCCTATATCAAAGTACAAAATTCTCATATTTCTAAGCACAGCACAAAACTGCCTCAAGGGCTTAAATGCAAGAAACAAACACAAATAATGTGATAGCATGGCAACTGGACGACACAATAAAGACTCCAAACAACAGTAAACATAAATGTCTAGGCACAAAATTTCCTTAGGGGCTTAAATGCAAGTAACAATCACTAATAAAATAATATCAGGGTAACTGGCTCACACAGTCCAAACAAAAGTAAAAATAAATTAGGCAGCTGGGGGATCCAAAAATCTTCTAAGTAGAACAAGCAACGCACATCTTTGGGAAAATTAAAAACGGCTTCGAACCATTTGTTCTACTTAGAAGATATGTGGATGCCGATTTTTTCTGTCCTTATTACTCACCATGTTGATTTGGGTGCATAAACTCATGGTCTCACTCAGCAAAGTCTGTTAGTCTCTCTCTGAGTTTGTATTCAGAATGATCTGACCTTTCATAATGAGTAAGAAAAAATCCGATCAATTTTCAAAATACGAAGAATTTCTGGAGATCATACGAATGCCAAGAGAAAATGTCGAGAGCCTATGGAGAGCAAATGAATCTGCCTTTGAGAAGACAGAGAATCATTTCAAAAAAAGCATTGAAAACGGTAAGAGTAATTCTAAAGAATTGATCAGCTTAATAGAGCACAAAACAAGCCCCCAAGAAGGTGAAGCTCCCACAACTCCTGAAGAAATCTTACGATCATAAGCTATTGCCCCTCAACTATTGGGATAGTTAGTTATAATCAAAGCTGGATGATATAAATAATGAGCAAATTTTAACATGCATGAAGTTATGTGCAAAATACTTATAATTCTACTTATATCATATATCTACAATGATTGAGCAAAGCAATATTGTATAAATAAGTAATCTAGGGATTTGAGGTGGTTACAACACATTATGAATTGGGAAAGAATCATAAATATTTACTTGTGAATGTTACTTTAAATTAAATTTTGTCTGCATGTGAATTATTATAGAGATTGGAGATCTCCCATGCACTAGTCTTCCATCAATAAGAGTTGTCAAATCTTGTCACAAACTTTCTTCTATTTGTCTGAATAGGTCAATACAAAAAGCTAGAGTTTTTAACAATCTAGAATTTTGATTTTTTTGGATGAATTTGTCAATAAAAAAGCTAGAGTTTTTATCAATTTAGAATTTTGACCTTTTGGATCAATTAATAATTGGACAAAACCTTAATTACATTGTGTACCACAAACAAATCTAGTAAAAAATTATGCTCATGCTTAAAAAATTTACCATATTTATTAAATCTTGGTAAAGAAAAAACTAATTATTACAAAATTAACTTACTATATATATATATATATAAGCATTTAGAATTTACATCTGATTTTAATGGATATTTTATTGTTGATTCATCCATGAATATGATAATAACACAAACACAAACCCTAATAAAAGTAATATCAACACCCTCTTTTCACCTATCTAAACAATTCAAGATTAATAGTATTTAACCTACTCTTAAAATAAATGTATACTAGTTATGTTGAAGGCATGTACATAAGAAGAGTTTTTTTTTCTCTGAAACCTATCAACCAATACCACGTGACATGAATACCACCTGCCACATCATGTAGCCACCTGTCCCTCTCTCTTTGAGGGTTCATGTGAAGTACTCACCCCAACTGTCCTATAGACCTTCCTCCACTGCCTCATCGCTACCAGACTTATTTCTTCTTCTTCACCCCTCTTCTGGATTCACCCCTCTTGTGGTTAGCAAAGGTCAAAAGAAATACAATCCACCTTCACTTCTAGATGGATTAACAATATGGTTCTCTAGGCAAAGTACGAGATGATTTCACACATAAAATATTTATTGTAAATTTTTCACGTTTAACTATGTCATCTTGCCTTTAACTATGCCATCCTCCCTTGGGGTGGCAGGTGCGGGGGGAGTCATCTATGATTCTGATGGACAAAAGGTAGCTCACTTTTCCTGGGGTTTGGGGAAAACAACCAACAACAGAGTAGAGACCCTAGCAGTGTACATGGGGCTAAAAATAGCTCACGAGCTAAGTATTCAAACTCTAACGGTGATAGGGGAATCTAAAATAGTTATAAAGGATCTTTGTGGTCTCTCAACCTCAACAAATCATCCACCCAATGCCCCCTACTCACGAATAAACACCCTGAAACATCACTTCACTAGCTCACGCTTCTTCCATATTCTTTGTGCTCAAAACACCAAGGCAGATAACCTAGATAATGTGCGAAATCATTGGAACAGAGCCATCTAGTCATCAACCAAGCCTCCTCTTATGACTGGTTACCTTAACTGCGCCATTTCAAACAGTCTCTCACCCACAACTAAGGACTTCTTCACT
>JZKD02S2201486.1:194079-205093 GCA_000966675.3 Picea glauca
AACTACTTCTTAGCTTCTTCATTTGGTTCATCAGATCATTCATCCTTCACTCAGGTTGGTTTTTCTCCTCTGTTCATTTTGTTCACGCTATGCATTTCTTCAGCCTCTGCTCAATCTGTTTGCTCGACGCTTGCTTGGCTTCTCTACTCCCAAATATTTGCACCAAGATGTGGCAAAGGTCAAGAGCACCATGCTCTTGTCCAAATTGCATATTAGAGGAGTTTCGAGCACTCTGTACAGACGTTAGGAGGGCGGAGGAGCGCAGAGACGCTCGTCATCGAGAACTTCAGCGTGAGAACCAGGGGATTCGTGAGGATTTGGATGACCTTCAGACATAGTTGCAGCAGCAATAAATCCTCCATAATAAAGAAGCGGATAGTATTAAGGGGAGTTAATAGAAACACAAGACAACTTGGGGTTGTCACCCAACAACTGGAAAACCCAAAGAAACCAACGAACTCTGCTGGCACTAGCGAATCTCGACTCCCCTCTTCTTTCCACTCTATAGCTAGTAATGATCATCCCTTGGTTCCCTCAAATACAAGATACGCGGACCACCACTATGCAGAGGAGAGCCCAGCAGAGGCAAATCCGGAATCTTGACAGGCAGAACATCAGGAAAATCTCGAGCAGCCTCTAAATCATTAACCAGGTCTTTTATGAAATGTAAATTTTTGTTGTTTTTGAATATGTATATCGCCATTTTTACATGGCAGAATTGTAGCTCATATGGACTAGTTGATATAGTTTTTTTAGACCTCCATAGAAAATTAATCTCTTTCAGAAGCAGCAGAGGTGCTTACACCCTGCCATATGTATCTTTTTAAATTTTGTTGTTCTTTTTTTAATATAAAACCTTCAACCGTTTCTGTTAAAAAAAAAACTATGTCATCCTCCCTTGCTCGCCTTTTAGATTCAAGCTCCAAAATAATCTTTTTAAGGCATGCCTCTTTTCTCAAATTTGCATCTTATTTCAAAAGTGTTGTGTCCCTTTGCCTCTTTAATTCATCATTTTCATTGAGTTCCTTAATTAAAACCACCTTCAAGTGGTTTAAAGATGCCTCCTGAATGGGATTTTTCCATTTCAACATCCTTCTTTGCTTGTCTTTCTCACTGGATCTCCAAAATAGCTTCCTTAAAGATGGTCTCTTTTCTCTTAAATGAATCTTTCAAGTCTAAAACTTTATATAATTGTTCAATGATTGCTGCTTTTACTCTCCAAGCTTGCGCAATTTGATGGAGGGTGCCAATCCTTTGACTAGCGAATTATTTATTTGCAAGCATCTTCAAGTAGTCAAATGAAGTCTTTGCATCTTCCCTTTGGCCGATTATTGTGGGATGAAAATGTGCCAATTATAGTCACTAGGGTCGAGCCTCACAATCATGTTTTTTTTATCTTCTCAAAATTTTTACTCTTTTCTAATTTGAATTATTCTTTGAAATTCTTTGTGAAACATTCTCTAAGGATGACACCATAGAGAATGAATTTTTTCTTCAGTCACCCATAACATGAACCGACCTCATCTATTTGAAACTTATGCCATTTGGGTAGGACAAACCACATTGAGAATGTGAATGGCTTAATACTTTGTCAATCTTAACAGTGTACCAATGTCTTGTTGGCTCAGCATTCTTACAGTGTCTATTTTTTTATCCATGACTCTTTTATAAGTTGCAACTTATCTGGGAAAAAAAATGTTGTTTGTACATGTTGTTATGCATCCTGAGCAGAATCGAGTCCTCTCTATTTGTGAGGATGCAAGGTTACAAGGATTTCCTGATTATTACAAGCTTCATGGGAGTGTGAAGGAAAGGTTAGCCACAAAATATGCATAAAATGTCTTTAGATTTTGCATCCTTGCTACTAAACTATAATAGATATACTAATATTATTTAAAATGCAGATATATTCAAGTACATTAATTTCTCTAATTTTTCTCACCATAGTCCTTGCATTCTTGAAAAACATCTTCAACAAGTGGCGGTGCTTTCTGCAAAGTACAAAAAAAAAAATATGAACCACTATAACATTTGTTCATGCGATTGTGGTTAGATGCCTTACTCTCCCCTTGCAAATAAATCTCTTGATTTAATCAAAAAATTATATCATTTTGATAAATTATGTTGGAACACGAAATTATATAAGGTCTAAGAAACTTACTTGATAATTGTTGAATCATATTACTTTCCACACAATCTTGCATGAGGGAAGTTGTAGATTATTCTATGGAAACTTGTCTTCCTTATGATATGGTGCTCCTCCATTGTGGTTGCATCAACACCTTGCAATATCAACGCTAAAATCCTTTCCAAACTAGACAGTGTTTCAGGGGCTGAGTTATAAATTTGTAGCACCTTCTCTGCATCAAGGGCATAAATATTGAAATTGAAACATAATACAAAATGTGAACAACAACAATTATATAGGTTAACAAAAAAAAAAAAAAAACACAGAAAAATTGGAGGAAATGTTTGAGACCTCTACTATCAAGAGAGGTGGCAACCTTGTTTTCTCCAAACCCAAATTCATTATCAAGAACTGGAGAAAAATAAAAGTTCCCTTCTCCAAATAATAATATACGATGGAATTTGGAGTAATGCTTGATACTCCTCTTCAAAAAAGGGCATCCCATTAGGTAGATGGACCTGTAAATATGTCAATCACACACAACCAATTCCATATCTAAATACAAGAGAGATTCCACAAAGGATTTTAGAATTAATCTCGTTTCATCCCAAGTCAATTATAAGATAATTCCCATTGCCAAAAATAAATCATTTGGAAAATCATCCAGAAATGTATGTAATCCATTAAAACATTAGACCTCTCAAATTGACATTATTCCTAGCGCTCAACAACTGTAACTCATTATCTGCTGAAACTCAACATAGAAGCCCCAAATCCTAAGAGCTTAACCTTGGATTTTCTCAATCATACTATTATGTCAATATGTACTTAATATGTGCTAGAATCCTATGCAATAGCACAATGCAGACTATGGACAAATCCCTTATCCTTGAACACTCTAAATTTCAAGATTATTCTTTCCATCAAAGGGGTAAGCTGTGAACCAATATAATTAAACATAAAATACAACAATAAAACCTTAGAAAATCCCTCAATTACTATTTCAACATGGGACCACTATGTAGCTTTGACCAGGAATACACATACTTTCTTTGTTCATAGGTATGTTAAGGCTCTGAAGAATGATGTTGCCCCTTGCTTCAGCTCTTCTCTCCACTACAAATCATGTCACCCCTTGCTTAAGGTCTTCTCTCCACTACAAATCATGTTGCCCCTTGCTTCAACTCTTCTCTCCACTACAAAGATAGGATCTCAAGTAGTCGATTGAATGAAGTAGATATATGATGTTGCACGACTCCTTTCAACTAGTTTAAAGCTACAACCCCATTTCTTACCAGTCTTGGAAACACCTGTACACGTACAATGCAAAGTTATTTTCCTCCATTGTTGATGAAATTCTCTTTCATTTAGTCACCCCTCCTTCGTTTTACCTTATATGATGGTTGATCCACGAGAATGTTTTTGCTAGCTATGGAATGCAAAGTCGAGAGAGAAGAAGGTTGATGGTTGTGTGTTTTGGTGACGATTTGCATGTATCCCACATTGATGAGAGAAATAATTGAGATGATATGGTCTTGGACACCATGTTTATTGTCTCATATAAAACCAACACATATACATTCAATAATGTAGTACCTGACACTTGGAGACAATTTATCCACTTCACTTAGAACCAATCTACATAAATCCCAGCCTCTGTGCTCACCTCGTGTGTGTACGGTAGAGATTTTTTCCCACCATACTTTTGTCTGATATTGTTTTGCTAATCCGATAGAATATTATGGAGTAATTTAATCGATTGATAGAAACAGTTCGTTTTTTTGTTCCAAATTGTGTGGAATTTGTTTAAGGTTATAGTTCTATTTCATGGTGAAATTTGTTTAAGGTTATAGTTCTATTTCATAGTGAAATTTGGTGCTAATAACATATGGATGTGTACGGAATCATTAATTTCAGCTCGTAAATGCATTCTTCTAGGAAAGGAGGCACAAAACCAAGTGAAATCTTTGGCATATAAATACAGGATCATCAAAAGATAACTAGCATACCCCCAAAGCGGGGGAAAGGGAACGTCGAAAAAAACTAAGTAACATATGTTTGTATGACCATCATAATATTTAGTGAGAGAACAATCAATGAATCAAAGATAATATAGAGAAATGAATAGTGTATAATTTTTTCCTAGTATATCGTAAAAACAAAAAAAATAGATATCATCTAATTACAATTTGATATGAAAATGCAATAAAATATATGACAACTTTTATTATCATCATTAATCACTAATAAATACAAAACCATGTCATTGATGTTAGCTATAACTAATTTTACATTAATTATTTGTAAGATAAATTATATATATCTTCTCAAAAAAGGAAGACCTAGATATTCCTCACATTATATTTTAAATATGTAATGAGTTCAAAAAACAAATATGGTCACATTATTGTGAAAATTGTAAACTTGTAAACACGAGAGTTGTCTATTTTGGGGTCAACTTAAATTCTCACATGAATTAAAATATTTCTAGATCTTGGGAAAATGATACTTCTTTAAATGAGATGAATTGATTTGCTAGAAATTTTTCATAGAAACAAGATGAAGTGATCTGCTAGAAATTCATACTTGCTTTGGACAACTCCAATTTCAATTCGTACTCTGAGGTCTTGTTCAATTTTGTAACTATAGTTTCTAACTATTTCCATTCACTCTAAGAAAAGCTATTCTTATTTTTTCCACTTTAGGAAAATTTGTTTTCAACAAAATGAGAATTCATTCTATAAATTAGTATATGGCGATAAAATGCCTTACAATTTTGATCTGAATTTTCAACATTTTATTTTTTCACTTTATTATCATTGATGTTTAACTCCTTTCAATACCATATTTTTTATTTGTAAAATGTGTTAAAAAAAATAGGCTCTTCCTTGTTTCATTAAGAAGAGTCAACACTTGTCATAATTTGTTGATAATATAACATGCCTTTTTTAAAAACAAGTGTATTGGTAAAACTTGTTAAAAAAAGGGCGTTGTCTAAACATTAGACTTTTTAACTATTTTAGGGGAAGGTAGCCAAATAAATCTTGGTGAAATCACCATTTTCTGTTATTTAAATTGCATTTTTAATTGCATAAATGGAGTAGCATTGTGGAAAACCCGTAAAGAAAACTAGACTCTTCCTTGTTTCATTAAGAAGAATAACTTTTCTCATAATTTGTTGATAATATAATAATCTATTTTTAAAAGGAGTATTTTTTAAAAATAATTATTGATTGCTCACATTTTTAAATGGATTTATTAATTTTTATTAATATTTTTTATAAAATAGATATTTACATAATTATTTAATCTTCACCTTGTTTACAATGCAAATGAACATTTTCCCCTTTCCTTCAAGCTCAAGTATAAGTTTGTTGCAATACGGATTCAAATAGTAGAGTAAGCTAATCATGTCCATTATCATTAAGAGTAAGTTGTATTGTGAGCTTGGAGACAACATGGATCACAAGTCATAATTACTAAGTTTTGTGTTCCCATACTTCTACTAAATCACCATAATGGGTACAATTATGTTTCTTGATCACAATGTTTGACTAGGTAAATAATAAGTTCTAGCATTTTGAAAACATCGTATAGTTTGTTTTAGGATGAGGATGGTTTTTTTTTCACATAAATAAAATGCAACAAATTATATTTTACCCATAAATAATTTACATGGGTTTACAATGATCCCACTTATTAAAAAAAAAATACAAAATATCTAGAACTTTTTGTTATATTAGTTATGTTCTATCGAGTTAATATCTAATATTATAATGAATGATTAACCATAATCAAAATGTTTCATGTTCATTTTTTTTATACACAACTACTCTACACCAATAAAGGCCCAAGTCTACTATGTATTAAAAGTACTTTGGTAACACCATGACAATGACAATGACCATGACAATGGCATAATACTTTTCAATTATGTGAATTTGTGTTCACTTGAACCAGTAGGAAATTTCCTTGACAATGACAATGACATAAGTTGTAAACGTAAGTTCAATTAGATAATACTTTTCAATTATGTGAATTTGTGTTCACTTGAACCAGTGGGAAATTTCCTTTTGAACTTGTTTATAATGCATGAAATGATCTCACTACCTTGTAAATGGATCTTTAAATTTATATGTATAAGTCCATGGTAGCCGTAACAACATTTATTGTGCTCATTGAAAATTAAAAAATAATGTAGAACAACAAAACTTCCCTACCAATATAAACATGAAAACAAATATAAATACAAAACTCCCATACCAACTCTTGAATTATGAATAATTGATATGGTTTAATTATGGATAACTTCAAGCACCAACATAATGGTTTCAATGCTTCAAGTACTACATAATATTGCATATAAAAGGGACGATCGATTGACAACACAATAGTTTGTGTTGATTGCTCCCTACATTCAATCTCTTCCTCAACAATCAACCTCCAATGAATTAAACCAAGTCTTTTAAAAAATAGATTGCATAAAGGACTAATTAAAGTTCTTTATTACACTAAAAAGTCGACCTCTAATGATACACTAATTAAAGTTCTTTATAGATTATATAATACGTTGTTCTTTATAGATTGCATATGATTGATTAAAGTGCTTTATAGATTTCATGATACACTAATTTGACGTCTCCCTTCATATTACGATTATTAACCACAATTTGTATTAAATAGTTGTATGTTGTATTATGGATTCACGACTGTTAGAATACTGAACGATTGTTCATGCGAGCGGGTAATTTCACACCCTTTGCATAGTATGGATGGTTGGGATATTCACATGATAATCATTGCTCAAGGGTCTTTTAATATTTAATTCTATTTTAAATTCTCTCGGCAAGAAACCTAATCCTTCCTAGATTTATTTACCTATACATAAAATCCACCTTGTTGGAATTTCATGCAAAGCAGTGTGGTGTTTAGGAACACCATTTTTTTTCAACAGACTAATTTCAAAATCATCCTTCTTCGTCGTCTTTGTTGCAGGCTTTGACTTTGAGGGGGGCTTGGAAGACTTTATGGACTGGGGCTTCTTGGCCTTCACTGGTTTTGCAACAACAGGCTTCTTGGCAGGTGCGACCTTCTTATGGACTCATAAGAACCTGTCCTCAAATATTATAAATGGTTTTTGTGAGGGCAAGGACAAATAATCATGGCATGGTTTTCGTGACTTTAAAATAGGGTGATAATGGTACATGCGAATGTAGTTCATGTTCATTTTGATTTTTCATTTGAGTCAAAAAGTAGAGGCGAGGGAGATAGCTCTGCTGGCATAAGTGTCTGTACTATTCTCTTCCTTCCTGGGTTCCTATGAATAATTTAAGAGTTTTAGAGGTGGTCGGGGACAAAATGAGGATGTTGTGGCGACATGAGTCTGAGGTAGACATATATTCTTCATTTCATTTCATGTCATAGAAGATAATGTCTTTCTTATATAAGCATGAGCATTGCAGGCGCCACTCTAGTTGCGAGAGATAAATGTCTCCTCTCCCTGTTCACACTTTCCAAATTCCATAGGTCATCTGAAACACCTTCAAAATATTGTCATGGATGGTCTTAATGCAAGATTCAAAACTTTGCCAAAAGAATTTTGTCATCTGTTCTCCTTGAAATACTTAGAATTAAGATGTTGTACCAGAATGATGTTGTTGTCGGATTCTTTAGGAAATTTAATGAGCTTGCAACACATCTATTTGTATGATGCTGACAATTTGCAAATGTTTCCAAATTATTTTGGGAATTTAAAGAATGTGAAGAAATTGTTTCTCCACAACTTCCCTCAATTGAAATGTTTGTCTGATTCCGTAGGAATGATGACCCAGTTGACAGATCTTAGATTATGTAATGTTGGGATACAATCCTTACCCCAATATCTTAAGGAGATAAAAAATCTCGATATTTTAGTAGTGGCGCACTGTGATTCATTGTTCCACTTGAGTAAATTGGACCACCTTCAATTTTCGAAAATCAGAATCCTTTATTGTGAAGATATAGTGGAGATTGGGACATTGCCAACAACACTTATAATACTGAATTTGAATTCCTATTGTGGATTGAGGAAAATAGGAAGGCTTTCCATTTTGACAAAACTTAAACATTTGAACAATAGTAATTGTGTGAAGCAAGAGGATCTGTCGAGTATTGAGACATTGATGTCTTTGGAGGTGATTAATTCTTTTAGATGTGAGAAGTTCAACAACATTTGAGGGTTGGGGCAGCTAACAAAGCTCTGAATTCTAGATATTGGTGCATCCTCTCAGAGAGTGGAGCTACCAAGTGCGGATTTGAGGGAAGTATTGGGCTTAGAGGTAGTTTTAGTTGTGGGCTTCATAGGATTCTTTGCAGGGACCTTCTTGACTCCCTCTGTCAGCTTGAAAGAAGCCTTCACCTTAGTAAGCCTATTGACCAAAACGAGCTTCTTGATCTGCACAATGAGCATCTTCTTGTAGGTAGGGGGCAGAACCACCTTATGCTTCTCCTCCATATATTTAGCGATGGCCCTGGGACCCTGAACCTCCCTTCTCCTTCAAGGTAGAGATAGCCTCTTTGATCATTTGAAAAATCCATAATCAACAAGTTATATAATAAGATATTCCATAACAAGCCATGCTCCAATAGATTCACAAACTGAAAGCAAAGAAATGTAACACTAAATTAAAGCATTTAACTAGATACACCTGAAATTATGGAGGATGAGCAGGGGCAGGCTTGGAGCCTTTGGGAGCCTTTGCCTTCTTGGCGGCCTTGGGCTCGTCGACCTTTGTTTCAGTAGAGACCGCAATAACTTCCTTGACGATGATAGTAACAACTTCCTCAGGAGCATTATCTTTCTTGTTGTATATCTAAGAGGAACGATAAGGGTGGTGGTGTAGCAGGCGGTGGAGGAAGGAGGTTGGAACTATCTGTTGGAATATTGGTTGTTGTCATTGATGTCAACCCTAGTCATGGGTTTTGGACCGCAAGATTGATGAAGGTATTTGGACAGAAAGGATAGTGTACATGGAGACACAACACCCATGGATGAATAGTATACATCATGTTGTTTCCATTGGTATATGTCACATCACATGGATCCTCATGGTTGAGGAGAAATGAAATTTTGAAGATGACAAAGTGAATTGAAGAAGGAAGTACATGTAGGCCCTGAAGATAATTAAAGAAAAGAATTACAAAATAAGAAAGTGCTAGGTCGGCCCTAATGTTAAAAAGAAGTGACATAAATGGTATAAATAAATATCATTATACATTCATTTGATACACAAGTCAAATTTAAGAGGAAATCAAAAGTAAAGAAGGCCGAATTTCAAGGGAGGATGAAGTCTTTTGGTGATGTGTTCTAAGGTATGTTATTTTCAGGTCATCTTACCATTTTCGCTATAAATTTTTTTCTAGAAAGATTCATATGGTGAAATTGCTATGGTATTGAGAAGACATATCAAGGTACATGTGGTAAAATTTTCAGCTCTTGATTTTCTACAATTATGGAGATACACTCCGTGGAAGATAGGGCTTTTGACCAGTCCTGAAGCTAGTCAATAAACAGGTGTTCCAGGTAAAACAATCATAACTTCTTCATAGATAATCCAAATGAAGTGGGACGAATTTCATAGGAAATTGTACAGAATTTAGTTTCTTTTGTGCGAGTTTTAGAATCTGATGTTAAATATTGAGCGCAGGACATTCTGTACAAGTTCGGTCTCTTGAATAAACCAGAATTGAACAAGGTCTACCATTCTCTCTATAACTTCTTGTTGGGGAGGATTCAACGAGTGAAACTTGGAGATGTTTCAGAGAATAAATTGAGTAATATTATCTACAGGATCAAAGTATTCAAAGAATTGAAGAATTTCATAACTTGAAGAAGTCTTAGGAAGCATTATCAGGCTCTATGTGAAGGTTGGTTTATGGTGATGATTTAATGTGAAGTTTTATTATCTCTCATATATTCTTGGGTGGAAGGAAGGGAAAAGGATGGAGAGTTCAAATATATATTGATATTGGAGGATTGTATCTTTCTCTTGGAGGTTTATCTCTCCCTTTACATTTGGAAGCTATAGCTACCTTTGGAAGTCATTACTTGCCTTGAACAATAACTATTGATTATTTCTCATATATTGTGCATGGTGTATTGTGGTGTATTGGTGTAACTCTTATACTATTTTTCATTTCTCATTGGATATAACTGAATGGTTTAAGTATAAGTTGAAAAAGGTTTTAAATTGTACTTGATACTGATTCAACCCCCTCTTAGTGTCAACAATTGGTATCAGATCAAGTTACCTTCAGTACAGTTTAACCACTGGAAGGAAGATCCTATGCAGAAATGGAATACAACATTCCAAATGGGATTCCACCATTTGATGGAAGAAATTTTGAATACTGGAGTAATAGATTGGAAACATACTTGAAAGATCTTGGGGCAAATGTTTGGTTCTCATTTGCTTCAGGATACAATGCTTTGAAGAAACCAAAGACTGCAGCTCATAAGGAAGCAAAAAGGAACAACAAATTGGCAATAGATACCATCCTGGATGGATTGACAGATTCAGTAAAATCTAAGGTGGGATCATGTGCATCAGAAAAAGATCTTTGCGACAAACTACAATACCTTTATGCAAGGGAAGAAGTATAATAAGAAGAAGAAGAAGAAGTTGAAGCAAATTACACCATCTCAGATTTCAAAGAAGAAAATAGAGATCAGTTCTTTTGCTTTAATTATGAAGGAGTAGGACATGTTGAATGTGAATGCCCTCATCCAAGGATTGAAAGAGATGACACTAAAGAATAAAATTCCAATGAAGAAGAAGAAAATCATGAAGCAAAAATGATTCAACAAGAAGATGAGAATCTTAAAAAATTGAAGCATGTTGAGATTGA
>JZKD02S2201486.1:208204-226029 GCA_000966675.3 Picea glauca
TATATATATATATATATATATATATAACCTTAAACTTTTAAAACAACAATAATTTTCACTTAAATTTCTTTTTATCCTCTTGGTGCTTATATATATATATATAATCAATCTACTATGATTCAATATAATCTCATTTTTTAAAAACATGTATAAATTTTCAATTAAATTTATTTTTATACTTTTAGTATTTGGCTTTGGCAATAAATAGATAAAAAGTTATAATATATACATGTATAATAATAAATAATCTAGGATGATACAATGTAATCTCATATTTGTAAAACATGGATAAATTTTCAATAAATTTGACTTTATCTTTTTAAATAAAAAATGAAGGTTAATAGATAAAAAATTACAATAAATATTATATATATATATATATATATATATATATATATATATGATCCTNAGAGTAAAAACGCATATACATTAATACACCGGCGAGACCCATCAAATTATGATACCATGTGTCAATGCCATAATTGCAGGTGGCATTTAAGGAAACCATATGATTGCACACTAGGATAATAATAAAGGTAACAATGAAAAGCAAGTGGATTCAAACGAAGAAGTAAGAAATTATGTAGATGGAGTGAAATCTGTTCATGATGTAATTTTCACCTGAGGATATGTAAGTAAGAGCCCGATTTTGGGATAGAATGTATCTTATATTACTGTTGTAAGTAAGAGCCCGATTTTGGGAGAGAATGCATCATGTATTACTATTTTCAGTTTCTGTAGGGTTAATGACAATGAACGATGTGGACATCTGTATAGTTTCCAGCATAGTATCATATCGGTGCAGCTTCCATTTCTCATCATCAAGGAAGTGTTACATCCACTGCAAACAACTTATATTATATGATTGTATTTGATAGTAATTATGAAAATATTTTTTTCTCTTAGAAATTGAACATTGTGTACCATAAAGTTTTAGCTATTTATAATCGGTACCCTAGTATCCGATAAATCCAACAAAAGTTATATGCCTCTTAGTACTGTGACTGTGACAACATTATATGTATTTATTCAATCCCTCAAGCATAACATCCCTATGAATGTATAACTCTTGGGGTTTCATTAAGAAGAAATATTAAAGGGACCCATACCAATTTGTATATTCAGCTTCTCTGCTTTCACATATATCAAAGATAAAGTTTTTGAAGGTTGTTAAATATGAAGGTATGCCGCTACTCTTGATGTATTTAAGTAAAAGAAATTGTTTTAAAATTATGTATTCTTTGAATTATTAAACGAACTCACTAATGATAATACTGTAGGATTTTCAGAGAAACTGAAATTGGCCTGAGGACGAGATATACAACCATAGTAGCAGAGGACGAAGGAACAAAACGACCATGAACATGGGCATGCCTTCAACCTGGGCAACGTTTGAAGACTCTTTGGTAGATTTAAGTTGCAGACGAGATATACAACCATTGTTGAAGAGACGAAGCAACAGAACGACCATGAACATGGGCATGCCTTCAACCTGGGCAGCTTTTGAAGACTCTTTGGTAGATTTAAGTTGCATTTGTAAATCTAAATAGTAATCTAAACATGAAATCCTTATTTGAAATACTCATCTTTTGATGAGTCTTTGGTAGATTTAAGTTGATTTGTAAATCTAAATAATAATGTTTACCTTAGAAAATAGCTACACTTACCTATTTGTCTGTAAGGATCCCACCAAATAAATACCCAAGCCAGTGAAGACAAAGGTTATGCCTCAAACCAATTGTGCTTATGAACCACACGTTTCTTCAAGATGCATTCCATAAATTGCTCATGTTTGAGGAGAACAAGAATGGGTTTCGGCACATGTATCCTCCTCTCCTCTGTATCGTTACATATTTTCTCTTGAGTTGGACGATAACCATTGCTACCAAACTCGGAATTCTGAGGGTTTGAAGATATCTCTTGTAGTTTTCTAGCTCTCCAACTAACTTCTGCCTCTTCTTGTAAAGATTAAATCCTTCTTAATAATTTAAACTTATTTCCAGTGTTCAAAAACTATTCAGGATACTAAATAAAAACACTACAACTAATGTTTACAAGAAGTATTATTAGAAAGTTGCAAAAAAATACCAAATTCAATCAAAACACACAATAGATGACAACGATGAAGGTTTGAGGTTAAAAAACCGTAGCTCTTTTCAAGTATTTCTCTAAGATCACCGAGTAATCTGCCAAACAATAGCTAAAAAGGAATAAAACCCTTGCCAACCGCGTTCAGAGGTCAACCGCATTCAGAGGTCTTTTCCCTTCGATCTTTCCTAGCCAATTGCATAAATTTTCAGTTACTTAACAACAGATCAGATCTTTAGAAGGACTTAGAGAAACAAACAAATCCATGCAAAAAAAGAGAAGCAAGGTTGTTTCCTTCAAAATTTGTCTTAAAATTTACCAGAGGTGCTCCCGCAGATGTCTTGAGCTGATGTTTGAGAAAGTATTCCAGCCATGGTACAACTGAAAGTGCCTTGTTCAAATCTCTCAACATCTAGAATAAAAATAAGAACAACTTTTTTCTCACACCAATATTTATAGACTGGGTTTCTTCTCACCTAAAAACGCATCAATGGAAATCAATAAAAGAAAAAATCGAGGACCGTTCATATATAGAGATCAACGGCCCAAAAGACGGCACGTCAAACCCCAATCGTGAGACTTAAGATTAAAAAAGCGAGCCCAAGCATTCTTTTTACAGCCAAAGAAGACCTTGGCCACTCCACCACCGTAGAATTCGATGATCGGGCGGCTTGTAGTGAGATTCTAGAAGAGACTTGGGTATTTATTTTCCCTTTTACATGTTAGCTTTTCTTTCAAGCCATCAATCACAGTTAAAGACAATGCACAGTCATATGGTTAAGAGTCTAGCCTCGATTCTTTCTTCTGAGATGAAGGAAACTGTGCAAAATTCACTAACATCTCTACATAAATTACATAAATTCGCTGCAGGGGAAGGACAAGTGCGAATGTGCAAAGGCGGTGCAACAAGGATAAGGGGGTGTAGGCTAAAGGGCAAATGAATTGGAACTTTTCTGTCTGTCGCCAATCCTTGATTCCAACGTACATCCTCTAGTCGGAAGAAACATTTATCCGGCCACTCCACCCATCCAAACTTAGTGACACAAACCGTTGTTACCTTGTGTCACCTCTCCCTAGAAATATGAGCAATCCCAACACCCTTGATGATGAGCTGTAATGCATAGCATAGTTCACCATGCATAACATAGTTAACTTTCCAACTACCATGCCATGCAATGTGTCCATGGAATGCATCCATGCCATGCATACAAGTTGAAATTTGAACTGGAAAAATTGGCAGGTTGAAATTTGAATTTGGTAAAAAGGTGGTTTGAAATTTGAAATTGGAAAAGAAGTAGTCTTTAAATTTGAAATTTAGTTGAGCGAACATGTTTGTTTAATGGTTATTTGTCTCTCGAGCCCGATGATTCTGCAATTATTATTAGCTTTCCGGTTTGCAAACAATTACCTCTTGTTAAACATGCTCTTCTGAGCTTCGGCTCTCAGATTGCCAGGGTGATGTCCTTTGGGTTTGGTACAGATTGGGGTTTTTGTTTCAAGGTTGTTTTCTCCAGACAAATTGACTCTATTAATGGCGATTCTGAATACAATGGAAACAAATGATATGGGATGGATGCAAATCTCCCCTCCACAGAGGGCATGTGTGGGAAGACGCTGGCCTTTGGAGAAAACTCTGTGGCCAATTGTAGAAGAGCTTAGTCTCATCAATGGCGAGTTCATGGATGACCTTCATCCCAAATTTCTTGCGATCAACAACGTCAAAGCAGAGGGCGATAATGAAAGTTTTGGGGCTCCAAATTCTTGTGGGAGTCTTGCAAATCAGAGAGTTGTTTATGGGAATCTATAGGTGATTTGGACAGTCCATCTGTAACTAAATTTGTTTAAAAATACGTGGGTTTATTTTCCGGAATTATATTATGGGTCATTTATGCTTTCAAGTGAGTGATATCTATATGATGGGAATTATTTCGAAACTAAACTGCAGTTAATCATCAATATTTTTCTACAAAGTTGTCTAACGTCTAAAGTGCAAATTTGGAACTATGACTGGGCTCAACTTCAAACTAGATAAAGGATTCAACTCTAAATTTTTTTAATATATCATAATATTCTAAATTTGTGTGTTCTTGGTGCTCAGTGAAAGGCGCTGACAGTGTTTTCTCTTTGTTATGCATCATAACATAGTGCAGAATGTTCCAAGCCAAGTTTCCCATGATGTATACCCTATAAAAGCCGTGTGAATTAATCATGGATTATCTTTTATGTAACATAAATATATGTATTTGTACTCTTACTCAAAATATTTATTTGTGTATTTTCATTCTCTATTAGATAGTTTTATGTAAAGCTCAAATCTATTAGAAACTAATGAAAAAGAACTTTACAAAAGTTTTGTTTTTAATATAGCATAATACACAGAAATGTCATCCATTTGGATTTTTAAATAATAAAGTTTATGGGTTTTTAGACTTCAAAGAATTTAATAAAACTTTTCTTAATATAATATGGCAATATTATCATTTCAATTTTCAAATAGCGGAGTTAACATTTTTTTACTACAATATAAATTATCATTTTAATTTTCACATAGTGGAGTTTATTTTTTTTATTACAATATAAATTATTATTTCAATTTTCAAATAATGGAGTTAATTTTTTTTTACTATAATATAAATTATCATTTCAATTTTCAAATATTGAAGTTAATTTTTTTTACTATAATATAAATTATCATTTAAATTTCAATTTTCAAATAATGGAGTTTATGGTTATTTGATAGATGTAGAGTTTATTGTGTATCCATTTTTTTAAAACATAATAGAAAATGATATACATTTCATACAACATATACTTGAGCAACATAACTTTGAACTATGGACTTAGGTTGTCACTTTCATTTAAGTTATAGAATTAATTAGTCTTCATTGATGCTTTATAATCTTATGCATTGCAACAAATATCACAATATATTGGTGAGCTAATAATATCCAAATGATTATATAATGTTATGGAGCATTGCCATGCTTAAACATATAGAGGATCGTCCACATTTAAAAAAAGAAAAGAAAAAGAAAAAAATATGCATTTACAATTTAAATTTGAAAACTATAACTATGAAAATGTAAATTAAAATGTAATAAAAAATTTACTTAATCTCACATAAATATAGTTATTGAAGAAATAAAAAAATTAAATTAAAAAGGTTTTAACAAATTTACAAATAAACTAAAATTAATGGTGAATGAAAAGGGATAATAACAATGAAAAATTGATTTGGAAATTTTTTTATGCCTATTGTGGTCTATGTAATATCTTGATGTATTAGTAGCATTATATGTCCATAGAATATTTGCAAACAATTATTTTAAATTAATAAAATATAAAGTGGTAAGCATCATGAATTATTATTTTGAAATAAGATTTATTACTTAACTCTTTAGCTATGCCCCTTATATAAATGTGTTTCAATGTGGTTATATGTTTATGGCCTTTTGAATATCAATCTTTTAAAAATAAAATGTTTTATAAAATTTGAAGCAATATTTTATTTTTATTTTTAAATTTAACTCTCCATGATGTGCCTAGTATCACTATGCATTGGTGCTCTTATATGTCTATGGCACATCATTATTTTTTCTTTTAAAATGGTTAACACTAATGCAATGTACATTGTATTGTATGCATTAGTAGAATGTACTATAGAGTAGTTTTTTAGGTGTATCGATAAGAAAACCTTTGCTAAAATATATGCTCCTTCGTCTTTACTAAATGAAAAAAATGGAAAAGGGTGAGTGCAAGCTAATGATGGTCTCTCATGACACATTAGTGGCAATGCAAACATGGAAAAACAACAATATTTTAACTTGGAGAGATTATTCAAGGTACTTTTACAATGAATTTGAATATGGTGTCAGAAGATGAAAGGTAGGAAATTGAATTAGTTTTAATGCACAACTTTTATTCATAAATTGTGAATACCTATGTGAAATTTGATTTTTTCTAACAGTGGTATGTTATTTTTCCAGCAAAATATAAGGTACATGTCTTGGTTCAGGTGTTGAGTACCCATTAACGATGAAATTTCCTTCCAAAAACTTGTATAATTGTAGAGAACCCATTTTTTTAATTATGAAAGTCAATATGTCATTGAAATTACAACGCCTTTTGTTTATTCAGGCTAAGAGGGTATTAACATGATCAAAATAATTTCATTTTTTCTTTTAGATCGTAGATATCGGTCTTCTCTAGTGCAATATATAACTCATTTTAGAATTGGTTAAGTCGACAAAACGTTATAGCAGAAATAAGAGAGGTATGTATTCTAGTATTTTGATATATGCAAAAACAAAAAGAGATTAAAAATAGTAAACAATATTAATTTAAAAAAAAACTAGTTCCAAAGGTCATAGTTCTAGAGGGCGTAGTTCCACAAGTCATAGTTCCAAAGGGCATAGTTCCACAAGTCATAGTTCCAGAGGGCGTAGTTCCACCGGTCATAGTTCCACAGGTCATAGTTCTACAGGGCGTAGTTCCAGAGGGCGTAGTTCCACAGGTCATAGTTCCAGAGGGCGTAGTTCCACAAGTCATAGTTCCAGAGAGCATAGATCTAGAGGTCATAGTTCCAAAGGGCGTAGTTCCAAAGGTCATAGTTCCATAGGGCGTAGTTCCATAGGTCATAGTTCCAGAGGGCGTAGTTCCACAGGTCATAGTTCCAGAGGGCGTAGTCCCATAGGTCATAGTTCCAGAGGTCATGGTTCTACAGAGCGTAGTTCCAGAGGTCATAGTTCTAGAGGGTGCAGTTCCAGAGGGCGTAGTTCCACATGTCATAGTTCCACATGTCATATTTCCAAAGGGTGTAGTTCCATAGGTCATAGTTCCACAGGTCATAGTTCTACAGGGCGTAGTTTTAGAGGTCATAGTTCCATAGGTCATAGTTCCATAGGTCATAATTCCATAGGGCATAGTTCCACAAGTCACAGTTCCATAGGTCATAGTTCTAGAGGTCACAATTCCAAAGGGCGTAGTTCTAGAGGTCATATTTCTAGAGGTCATAGTTCTAGAGGTCATAGTTCTAGATGGCATAGTTCCACAGATCATAGTTCCAGAGGGTGTAGTTCCATAGGTCATAGTTCCACAGGTCATAGTTCCATAGGTCAAAGTTCCACAGGTCGTAGTTCTACACGGTGTAGTTCTAGAGGTCATAGTTCCAGAGGTCATAGTTCCAAAGGGGGTAGTTCCACAAGTCACAATTCCATAGGTCATAGTTCCAGAGTTCATGGTTCTAGAGGGCGTAGTTCCACGGGAAAAATCTCCATAGGTCATAGTTCCAGAGGGTGTAGTTCCACAGGTCATAGTTCCATAGGTCACAGTTCCACAGGTCATAGTTCTACAGGGCATGGTTCTATAGGTCATAGTTCTAGAGGTCATAGTTCCAGAGGGCATAGTTCCAAAGGACATAGTTCCATAGGTCATAGTACCAGAGGGCGTAGTTCCATAGGTCATAGTTCCACAGGTCATAGTTCTACAGGGCGTAGTTCTAGAGGTCATAGTTCCAGAGGTCATAGTTCTAGAGGGGGTAGTTCCACAAGTCACAATTCCACAGGTCATAGTTTGAGAGGTCACAGTTCCAGAGGGCGTAGTTCCACAGGTCATAGTTCCAGAGGGCATAGTTCCATAGGTCATGGTTCCACAAGTCACAGTTCCAGAGAGCATAGTTCCAGAGGTCATAGTTCTAGAGATCATAGTTCCAGAGGGCATAGTTCTAGAGGTCATAGTTCCAGAGGGTATAGTTCCACAGGTCATACTTCCACAGGTCATAGTTCCACATGGCATAGTTCTAGAGGTCATAGTTCTAGAGGTCATAGTTCCAGAGGGCGTAGTTCCACAAGTCATAGTTCCACAGGTCATAGTTCCACAGGGCGTAGTTCCAAAGGGCATAGTTCCACAGGTCATAGTTCCAGAGGGCATAGTTCCACAGGTCATGGTTCCAGAGAGCATAGTTCCACAGGTCATAGTTCCAAAGGGTGTAGTTCCAGAGGTCATAGTTCTAGAGGGCATAGTTCCATAAGGCATAGTTCCACAAGTCATAGTTCCAGAGCGCGTAGTTCCAGAGGTCATAGTTCTAGAGGTCATAGTTCCAGAGGGCGTAGTTCTAGAGTTCATAGTTCCAGAGGGCATAGTTCCATAAGTCATAGTTCCACATGTCACAATTTCACGGTTCATAGTTCTACAGGGCATAGTTATAGAGTTCATAGTTCCAGAGGTCATAGTTCCAGAGAGCGTAGTTCCACAAGTCACAGTTCCACAAGTCATAGTTCCAAAGGGCGTAGTTCTAGAGGGCGTAGTTCCATAGGTCATAGTTCCAGAGAGCATAGTTCCACAGGTCATTGTTCCAGAGGGCGTAGTTCCACAGGTCATAGTTCCAGAGGGCATAGTTCCATAGGGCTTAGTTCCATAGGTCATAGTTCCAGAGGGCGTAGTTCCATAGGTCATAGTTCTAGAGGGCATAGTTCCACAGGTCATAGTTCTATAGGGTTGATCCCGATTTTATGAGAAGAATGAAATGACTATAGATTATTAACAGGTGCTTAACACAAAATAACAGAGATATAGTAAAATTGGTTTTCTATTCAATAAGGAAATAAGAAGAAACTGTAAAATGCAGCGGAAACAAGCTTGCTGGGATGGTGGTGGCTTATCTCTGAGAAGAGATGCGACAGTTGCGCTCATTTGAAAGTAGATGATTACAATGAGTCTCTAAAGGCCTTTTTACAATAAACAGGAATGCCAAAAACCCTAGACATCCAAAAACCCAACCCTAGGAGATGAAGCGCCCCATTTGGGTAAGTTAGTAGATCAATTTCCTAGGGTCATAACTTTTGCATACGATCTTCGTTTTAGGCGTATGATAGCCCGTTGGAAAGGTGTTGTCGAGGATATTAATTTTTTGGGATCAATCATGCCTTTGGATATCATTGAGAATCTATATCCTGAAAAAGCTTCATTTAGGCCCTCAAAATGGCCTCAGAAGTTAAAACTACTAAAAATAGTAAATTGACAAAATTGTCAGAAAACTGTTTTGAGCTAATTGGAAGAGGTGGGTGGCCACCAATATCCACCTGGATCAATCCTCCCTCCTTATGAAGCAATGGTCTCCATTTTGTTGAGTTCCCCCATCAAATGAGGAAAATTCTGCTGAATTTGGCCCTGGGTGAGCCACTTGCCTTGGTGCAGGCGCTGCCCTGCTTTGAAGACTTGATAAAGCTAGATCCTTTGTTGTCGAGTCCCCTTGATCTATGTGTCCACAATATGACTGTTGGATGCCTGTCGTATGCAGTCGGGGTTGTGCTTTGTTGGTGTCAGTTGCTCGGCTACGTCTGAGGTGTCCAATAATGGTGGGAAATAAGGGCGAAGGAGATCCATGTTGAACACTGGGTGTCGACCAAGGAAAGGAGGAATGTTGAGCTCAAAATAATTATCCCCCATGGCCTTGGTGATCATGTACGACCCATAATGGAGTGGGATAATCTTCCGATGGGGTCCTCTAAGGCGTTCTTTCTACAAGTGCAACCAAACTTTGTCGCCCAGCTGAAACTTATGTGGCACCTGATGTTGATCATGGTGCTTCTTGTACTTGTCATTGCACTTTCATAGGATATCCTGAACCTGTTGGCGGATGTGTTGGATCTGCTCAATGAACCGAGTGGCTTTGTCAGCTTCAGTTGGAGCAAGAGATGAGTCGGTCGAGGTGATCGCAAGGGGAAGTGCAACATCTATGGGACACAATGGTTGGAATCCCAACCCCACCTGAAAGGGGTTGTGGCCGGTTAAGCTATGCGGGGCTCGGTTGTAGCTATGTTGGACATAGGGAAGGCTCTCATCCCATGTGTGAGGGTGCTTTGAATTATACATGCGAAGGATATGCACAATCATTTGATTTATGACCTCGGTTTGGCCATATGTCTAGGGGTGGAAGGCCATGGATTTACTGATCTTGGTGTCCAGCAGTGACTAGAGGCTCGACCAGAATGTGCTGAGAAATCGACTATCCTGATCTGAGACAATGGTTTGTGTGATTCCAAAATGTACCCACTCGTTCAAAGAAGAGCTTGGCAGTGGCCTCTGCTGTGATGTTCTTCTTGCAGGAAACCAGAATCGCCACCTTAGAAAAGTAATCAACAACCAAAAAAACATAGTCATTTCCCCGCTTGGTGGATAGGAGGCCCGACATGTAGTCCATTGAGATGGATTCCCATGGCCTTTTAGGAGTAGGAAGAGGGGTGTACAGGCCTTGTTTCTTAGTGTTCGATTTGGCAATAGCACAGGCAGTGAAGGACCTGATATACTTGCTGACCTCATGTCGAAGTTTCATCCAGTAGAAATGTTTTTGTAGCATCGCCACTATCTTTTTGATGCCGAAATGTCCTTCCACCCGACTATAGTGGGATTCCCAGATCAGCTTCGCTCGGTCACTTGATGGAACACAGATATGGCCCAGACGACACAACAACCCATCATGAAGATGGAAATTATCAACAACTACGTTTGCACCCAACATTTGGTAGGGGGTGGTGAAGTCTGGGTCTATCTCATAGAGTTGGGGCCATTCAGAAGTCTCATGACTGCAGGAGTCTAGCACCATGGTGAGTGTCGCGATTGGCGATCTGCTGAGGCAATCAGTGACACGATTGGTGCTTCTTGTTTTTACTTGATGTTGAGGTGGAATTGTTGCAAGTATGTGGACCACTTTTGATGGCAATCATTCTGCAATTTCCCTTGTTTCTGCATGAACTGCAGTGGCTTATGATTAGTGTGGATGATTGTCTCCTTCCCAAGAATGTAATGTCTCCACTGGCGGTAGGCTTGCATAATGGAGTACATTTATTTATCGTAAGTAGCGTATTTACGGACAACATCCGATAGTGTCTCACAATGATAGGCCATGAGGTGGTCGTGTTAAGTCAGAACGATGCCCACCGCATAGTCTGAAGCATCTGTCTTGATCTCAAAGGATTGTTGTAGGTCTCGTAGTGAAAGTACTAGGGCTGAGCACAAGCATTGCTTCAAATCATCAAATGCTTGTTGTTGGGACCCGTCCCACGCAAATTTCACCTTACCACCACCCTTGGTTATTTGGCTAAGGGCCCATGCAATATGAGAGAATCCCAACATGAACCTGCGGTAGAAATTGGCAAGGCCCAAGAAGCTCTAAAGGTCAGTGAGTGTGGTTGGGGCTGGCCAGTCACGGATGGCTTGGATCTTGGCTGGATCCACATGTACGCCATGATGATCAATTATGTAGCCCAGTAATGGACCCTATCCATGCCAAAGGAGCATTTTTCTAGGTTGGCATATAGCTTGTGCTACCGCAGGGTGTGCTGAACCTGCTGAATATGCTGCAAATGTTCAGCCCAAGTCTTGTTGTAAATGAGAATGTCATCCAGATACACCACTACAAAAGTATTGGTGAATGGTTGCAAGATATCATCCATCATCCTCATGAAAGTGGCTGGAGCATTTGTCAAACCAAAGGGCATGACCAAACATTCAAAAAGGCATTCCATTGACTTGAAGGTGGTTTTCCATACATCTGTTTGTTCTATTGGGACATGGTGGTAGCCAGACTTCAGATCAATCTTACTGAAGTATTTGGCCCCTGTGAGTTGATCAAGGAGGTCGTCGATTCGGGTAATCGGGCACCAGTTTATGACTGTGATTTTATTTAGAGCCCGGTAATCAATGCAGAGTCGCTAGGTTCCATCTTTCTTCTATACCATCACGATTGGGGTCTCGCAAGGTGATGAGATGGGATGGATGTGCCCCTTATGGAGCAGTTCTTGGATCTGTCGCTTGATCTCCTCATTCTCTAATATAGAGCGACGATAGACTATCCCATTGGGCAGCGGTTCACTAAGGGTCAGATTGATGCGGTGCTTGACCTAGAAGTGCAAAGGTACCCCGGTAGGTGTGGAGAAGATATCTAAGTATTCTTCCACGACCTTAGCTATTTTCTTTTTCTGTGTGGAGAAGTTGGCCGAAGATACCCTGGATGTGGTTGTGATCTTTTGCTTATTTTGAGAGTGAATCATGAAGAAGACAAACTTCCACATCCGAGAGATGAATTTTCTGCATTACTTAGCAGAGATCAAGGAAATAGCACTAGGTGGGACTACCTTGGGTATCCTGTACAATTTCCTGCTCAAAGTAATAATAACACTACGAGGCCTAGACTCATATACAGCATGACGTTTCCATAAATAAGGTTGGCCCAAAAGAACGTCACAAACTTCAAGAGGAGTAACATCACACAATACCTTGTCTTTAAAGGGCTTGATGCCATACGATAGTCGACACTATTAGTTGACATGAATATTTCTTCCTTGGTGAAGCCATCCAATGGTGTAGGGTTGTGGCTACGGTGTTGTTGGCAGGGCCAGCTGCTTCATGACCTCTGCTGAGATGAGGTTCTTCTAGCTACCGCAATCCACGATAAAGTGCAGGGTGCCTTTTACCCACATCTATGAATGGAAGGGTGTTCTCCTTCTTCTGGCTCATCTAGTTCACCAGGATGGAGCTTGGTGGTAGCAACGGTGGCACTGGGTTCCAAATCAATGATCTATCTTCCCCTTTCTAGTTCTGGCTCAAAGTCTGAACCCGCATCTGATTCAGATACTTTTACTTCGGCCACCAGTGACTTCTTTGAGTAGTAGTTAGCAGTGTTATGCCAAGGGCTCTTGTTGGCACAAGGGCAGACCCAGGGTTCAACGCTACAATAGTGCACCAACAAAGCCCTAACTACCGACCCTTTTGGCAACACCTGTGAAGCAGATGAAGTTTCACCCGAGGTAGTGGCAGGGGTGGGTACAGACTCAGGTGTCTATAACCTTAGCTGGGACTCAGCTCTATGATTATACAACTTACTAAAGCACTTAGCACCATTAGTTCCTTAATATATAGTCAATAACCACTTCGCTTATAAGACAAAACTTTGCAACATTCACACCAATCTACGGTATTCAATCACTTATCATATACAAATGGATCAGAATGAGCATATCAAGCACTGGCATGAATATCTAGATCAGATCTAACATTCTAACATACAATAAGCACCAAGCATGAATAGATCTATCTAAACATATTAGAGCACTTAGCATATAACATATGAACACATCAAGACAAAGCACAAAGCACACAACATAGTGTTTACGTGGTCCACCCCCACCCTAGGGCTACATCCACCAACTCTTCTTCTTTATTGTTTTCGGTCAATCGGGCACAAGCACAGAGCCTCAAAACCCTTACTCCGCACAGGATAGAAGATCTGTGTAGCTCGCTAGATCCTTCTTCCTTGCGTTATAGCAAAAATATTTCTACAGTCTCTCACAGGGACTTGCACTCAACTCTACAAGTATTACACAGTATGCAGAGAGCACTTACAATCCTTTGATCATATAGATCTAGCACTTAGCCATTCCTTTAGCACTTAGCAAATCAACCTCTTTCTACATTGCCTATCCTTCTATATATACATTACAAAATAGGCCTAAACATGGGTAAACCCATGGGCTGACATCCCATTCTCATTACATATTCCCATAAACCCAAAAAGGGGCCTAAAAGGGAGCCAAGATCCCATGATCTTTGCTTCAACTTGTGCTCCTCCTTTGATAGGCTGTCAAAGTCCTAAAATAGGTCAACATGACCAAGAAACTCTCAAAACTTGGTCAAGGGCCAACATGCCCCCAACACTCACCTGTGACTCATCCCAAGTCACTCTGGTCTGAGAAATTCTGCCTTAAACATCTCAAGCTTGGTTGAAGTTGCTTCAACTTACTACTTTGTTGTGGCCTCTTGTTCAGTGAACTCCTGGATCACTGTGTTGTTCACTGGTCCTTCTAAGCATTGTTCTGTTGTGAGGATGACCTGTTCTAGCTCTGCTCCTTGGCTCTCGACCTCTGTAAACAATAGACATGCATTATCTTGCATAGGTTGAAGTTGTTGAATGACTTCCATCACTTTGCTTTGAAGCATATGGATCTGCTGCTGAGATGTACATTTTTCATGAGACCTCTTCATTTTGTCTACAGCTAAGAGGGCCTTTAGTTGTGCCTGTAGTGTATCTGCATTCTACTTTGCTTCTTGGAGATGCGACTCCAGTTTCTGCAATTCTGGGTTTTCAGTGAGATTTTCATAGGTCTGGGCATTGTGGGTACTGAGCTACTTGCACTCCAAAGAAAGATATTTTAGTCTGTCAACTGTGCTACAGGCAACTGCTTCTCTTTGGTTCTGTATCTCCTGTGGGGTTTCAGATACTGCGCGGAGATCTAAGTCGGCGATGCGTTGTTGTAGCTTCTGAATTACCTCTTCTAGTTGTGCCACCTATTGTGGAACTTGTTCCTCGGTCTGTACTTCAACGATTGTCACAGAGCAAAGTTCTCTATTGACCCTTTCCTTAACTTCAAGTTGCTCGATGAGAAATTGTTCCTTGCTTTGTTGTAGCTCTGCCTTTTCTTCATCCCATTTTTCTTGTAGAGCAAGCTTTTCTCATTCTGCAGCAATTTGTTTCTCCTCAAGGTCTTTCTATACTTGTGCTAAAGCCTGGGTGGATTTTGTTTTCTCTCCCTGGGCTCGTCGAAGGAAAGCTTCAACTGTATCAGCAATGCGGTGTAATTGAGTGGGTTCATCACCTAGTTCTGGTGTTCCAACTGTCAGGGGTGCAGTGGATATTGTGTAGCTAGACTATAGTGCCTGTTACACTCCTTGGAGTTCATCCTTAATCTAACTGAACACCTCCTCCTTCTTAGCTTCTTGCTTCTCTTCTATCTCTAGTGAAGCATCATTCAGTGTTGCGACGATGAAGTCGAAGTCGTATGCGGTGAGGGTGGTCTCGAATTTGGTTCTAGATGCTTTCATTTTCTTCCTTGAAGAAGGTTTCGGAGGGGAAACCTTCCTTTTCTTCGAGGGATCCTCCTCGTCTCTTGGCGGTGTGACCTCACCTTTCTTCGATTCAATTTTTGTGCCATCTATTTCTCCACCATCTCCTCCTTCCTCTACTGAGATGGAAGTGGTCTTCACGAATGCGTTGTCTAAATCATGAACCTCTTCAGTCTTTTTTATCTTGCTAGGTCTGGCTATATCTGGCGCAGTTTCGGGGCTGTCAACATCAGGCATCTCCGTAGGGTCCGCTGGAACAAGGAGGTCCACCGACCATTCCTTGGTAATCTCCTCCAAGTCATCCTTCATTACCTTGTAGTATGACTGCAACTGTTTTTTATGCTCATAAGCGTGCGCTGTGATATAGATAAAATAGCAGTCCGCGCTGAATTTCATCAAGGGTCTAAACCTATGGAGTGTGTTCGTGGTTATGTGAGGTTCAGACTGGATAGTAGTCTTCAAATGGTTGTAATAGGTGTGGAAGACAACATTTTATTTCCACTACTTGTTCATGTCACTTGAACTTTGCGGCCAGTGGTTCAAATGGCTCAATGTCTAGGAAGGTTGCACCTTTCGACATCTCTCATGCGATGAACGTGATTAAGATAAGAAGCCAGCTGAAGTGGAATTTGTATCCTTGATCCTGCGCTTCCCTGCAATTTAGTTCCAGTTGGTTCATGAGGTACTTCACCCAATTCATCTGTAGTCCCTCCGCGCACTTCCTTGTGAGGTCGATTACGAATCCAGTTACTTGGGTCGATCGGTTCTTGCGAACTAGCTTACCTGCGATCAACTGATAGACAAGGCACACTGCGCCACTCTGGATAGCGGCTGCCTTGTAGCCTCGCATTCCCTTCTCTACATTGTCGTAAGTGTCCTTTATCCTCTGGGAAAGAACGCGATCTACGGTCTTTCCAGCGTAGAAATCCTATGGGTCAGGGCCTTGCATGCTAAGCCCTGTGATCTGATTGGATCCACTGTGATGCAATGGTTCAACCATAAGTATCCTCCATGACAGCAGGATAGCAACAACTTGACGCACACGTTCACTTCTTAATGCCTCCCGAATTGAGGAATCTTCATTACATTAAGCAGTGTGGACTACACGAGGTTCATGGTCCACTGTTGGGGAATGACCTTTGAATTCTTTCCCTTGGTTCTAGTCAAATACTTATATGGGGCTAGCATATTGTACAATTTCCTATCGTCGAGGTTGAAGTCACTAAACTTCAATGTTGCAATCTTATCTTGATCTACACGCACTGCATGTATCCCCTTTAGAAGGTACGCAATGAACAATTCATATTCAAAATATCGAGGCACACTGTCTCAGTTTATTGCATTGCTCAGAGGTGGTAGATAAACAGGTAGAATGATCAGAATCATATTATCATTCGCGATATCATCTCTGTGCTTCATTCGTTTCTCATCAGCTGGCCAGGATGGTCTGGCTCGAGCAGTGGACAAAGAGGCCTGCAGTCCTCTCATCGAAGATGCTTGTACACATGTAGACACTCCTCTCTCTGACATGACTCTATCTGTCATCAAGTCAATCAAAAATTCATCAGCGTCTTTCTCTACAACACTCAATGCTTCCAACATACGCACTTGGGGTAAACAATTCATGGGATCGGGGAACAACTCAGACATGGTACTGAGATAGAGAGCGAGAGCACAATGATCACTGTATAAACTCGGCATATTCTGTGGGCTTAAATTCTCGATTGGAAAAAGTGTTCTCGCTGCATGGTGCAACGAGTTAAATAGGTAATTCAACAACAGTTGGATTGCAACGGGTATGGGCCTCCATTAACTCTTGTTCGATCCGTTATGGCATGGTCCAATGGTCTAATGAAAAACCTTTATTGTTTTTATGCCCGTTCGAAGTGTCGATCAAACGATTATAATATCCCCAATGACTATATTGCTTCGTCATGGTGAAGTGCCATGTGTCGCGGTTCTGATATCTCGATGAAGTTCCAATTCTGCAATTTTTCTTTCTGTGAGGTCTCCTCTAAAACCTCCTGTAACTTTTTAGTCTTAATCCTTTTCTTTCTTAACTTTCTATCCTTCTTTCCAGTGAGCTTCGTCTAGGTAGTGCTTTTCTCATTCTGATTCTTATCTTCTTTGGTCTTAGTTACTTCGCATTGTTAAAATTCTTTCCTAGGGTTCCTAGATAATACTTCTTCTTTGTCTGGGATAGGTAACTCAATATTCTATGGATCCTCTAGTGTTCTCTTAGCTTTGAAATTCGGGTTGCTAGCATTAAATATCTGTGATCTGCTCTCCTATTCTTCAATCAAGTGCACTATCCTTCTGGTCATAAAGTCTTTTAAATCTTGCTTATTATGTTTCAAAACCTCTTCTTCTTACTTTTTTTTGGCTTGGTCTCTATCAATCCAATATTTTCCTATTAACATGGTAAACGGGGTGTTGTCTTCAACAAATTTAATAATCTCAAAGTCTTCTTCTGTCGAAGTTCCATTAACAGTCATAGGTATCCGAGAGATCCTTCCACATAGGTTTACTATCTTTCCTTTGAATAAACCTATTCCTCCTAGTGAAGGGATCATAGCAGGCCTTCCTACAGCTTCCCAGGTTCTCTCTGGCATAATATTCATCTGTGTTTCCTCATCCAAAACACAATCAATGTCGAAGTCTCCTATTCTTGCTTCGATGCATTCCTTCTCTTTGAATATATCTGATAAGTTGACATGTTGATCCGGGTGGATATCAGTGGCCACCCACCTTTTCCGACTGGCTCAAAATAGTTTTCTGGCAATTTTGGCAATTTACTATTTTTAGCAGGTTTAACTTCCGGGGCCATTTTGAGGGCCTAA
>JZKD02S2201486.1:231076-242444 GCA_000966675.3 Picea glauca
TTCTCATGGATGCGAGTAGCAGCCACATCTCTTCTCAGAGATAAGCTACCAGCGCCTTAGCTAGTTTATTTACATTCTGTCTGTAAGCATATTTCAGTCATTTGTTATTAATGAAGTGAAGTCTTATTTCCACTACACCTCTGCGTTTATGTGTATTTATGTATTTCATTGTGTTCCTACATAAATCCAGATCACATGTCGATGGTCATTTGGGGTTTCTTTTATTTGTAGCAGTGCTTTCTTTGATTCTTTCTGAGGTTCATCTATAGGTTCTAGATCTACCTTAGGATTTTATTGATTCAGATTCATTCTTTCAAGCTTAGCAAGCATGCTAGGGAAATCTAATACTTCATTGTCTAGAGCTTTACAAAAAAGACAACTAGGTCTTCCACTAGGGAATTCCTTAGCAAGATGTCCCGACCTTCTACAACTATAACGGAGGGTTCATCCTCTCTTCCTTTTAAATGATCCCCAGCTTCTTCTATACTATGCACTAAGATCACATGAGCTAACTTGCAACAATTTCTTTCTATGATCCTGCATCCATTTGTTAGTCCAAACATCTTTTCTATGCATAGGTATAACATATCTTTCATGATTCTTATTCACATCAAACCTTCTTTCATCTTTTAGTGCCCTAGTTTTTAAGCTAGGACATACTCTATCAATCATACCTAGATCCATACTCTAGAAACAAAAATTTCCACTTATCATACTTCTACAAAGAACAAAGATTTCAGATCTAACACTTTAACTATTCTTACCTTTATCAGGGCACAGAGCTTGCAAATCTTACCTCTTTTGATCAGAAATTCTTACTTTTACCTTTCTTAGAGTGCTAAGTGTTCAGATCTTTCTTCTTTCCTTCAAATCTGATCTTCTTTTCTTCAGACCGGGCTTCTTTCTTTTAGATTTGATCTTATTTCTTTAGCATAGATCTTTATAAGTCAAGTAGAATACTGCGCACTAGGGCACAGATCTATGCACATATATTCCACAATTTCAGGATGAATCTTTGCGCAGAGCTTCCTCTTTCTCAGTTCCCAACAATCACAGTTTCAAGTCTCGACAACGGAACCATTTGTTGGCACAGGGGAAGACCCAAGGTTTAACACTACAACAACGCACTAACAAATCCCTAACTACCGACCCTTTCAGCAACACCTATGAAGTAGATGGAGTCTCACCCGAGGTAGTGGTAGGGGTGGTTGCAGACTCAGGTGTCTACAACCTTAGTTGGGACTCAGCTCTGTGATTATACAGCTTCCTATAGAACTTAGTACCGTTAGTTCATCAATATGCAGTCAATAACCACTTCGCTTATAAGACAGAACTTCATAGCATTCACACCAATCTACAGTATTTAAACACTTAGCATATATAAACGGATCAGAATGAGCATATCAAGCACTAGCATGAATATCTAGATCATATCTAACATTCTAACATACAATAAGCACCAAGCATGAATAGATCTATCTAAACATATCATAGCACTTAGTATATAACATTTGAACACATCAAGACAAAACACAAAGCACACAACACAATGTTTACATGGTTCACCCCCACCCTAGGGCTACGTCCACCAACTATTATTCTTTATTGTCTTCAGTCAATCGGGCACAAGCACAGAGCCTCAAAACCCTTACTCTGCACAGGACAGAAGATCTGTGCATCTCGCTAGATTCTTTTTCCTTGTGTTATAGCACAAATCCTTCTACAGTCTCTCACAGGGACTTACACTCATCTCTACAAGTCTTACACAGTATGTATAGAGAACTTACAATCCTTTGATCATATAGATATAGTACTTAGCCATTCCTTTAGCATTTAGCACACTGACCTCTTTCTACATTGCCTATCCTTCTATATATACATTACAAAATAAGCTAAACATAGGTAAACCCATGGGCCAACATCCCATTCCTGTTACATATTCCCAAAAACTCAAAAAGGGGCCCAAAAGGGAGCCAAGATCCCGTGATCTCCACCTCGACTTGTGCTCCTCCTTCAACAAGCTTTCAATGTCCCAAAATAAGTCAACATGACCAAGAAACTCCCAAAACTTGGTAAAGGGCCAACAATTCTTATGGAAGTCGCACCACTTCTCAATATCTTTCTTTGTCTTTCTGGTGTCTTTCTTTGCTTGCAGCTTGGACTGGTTGTCCTGATATTGTCCATATTTTCTTTTTCCTTTGTTCTGTGGATTGGGGCCACCCTTTTCTGGATTTTTTTGTGAGGGGTTCCCAGGCCCAAATTGCCTCGTCTATTGTTTGAGCTTTTGCTCGATTTTGACTTCATATCGGTAGGTCGCGCCCAAGGATGAAATGTCCAAAAATTCCATTTCAGTATGGATGTATCTATGTAGAGCATTGTGATACTTGAGCACCAAATGTCATTCTGAATCATTGATACCCAGCTTGGTGCGCAAGCTATGAAAGATATTCGTGAAATCTGGCACTGCTTGGTCTCTTTCTTGCTGCATTGTGGTCCATTTGGTATACAAGTTGTCATAACTTATGACAGGGTAGTATTTTTCCTTAATAGAATGCCGGAAGGAATCCCAAGTGGCCATGACTGTAAATAGTGAGGGTTCCTCTGTTTCGTTTTTCTCATAGAAATTTTCCCACCAATCTTTGACATGGGGAACGGATTTGAGGAGCGCAAAAGTAATATTTTCTCTATTCGAAAAGTTATGGAAAGAAAAATACCCTTCTAGTAGATTCAGCCACTTGTCTATAGCATCTGCATCTATATGACCTTCAAATATAGGAATATCGAAGTTTATTTGTACCTTGAAGGGGGTGGCACCTCCGCTCGAAGAAGATGTGTCGCCTATTGGTAGTCGTCGAAGGATTTGCGTGAAACTATCCATCATCTCTTTCCTTTGTTGCATGAGGGATTCCTCAATCAACAGTTTGAAAGGATCTCTTTTCCTATCATATTTCTTTTCTCCTGCCATGAGAGGTCGCTTAGGTGTGAGGTATCTTTTGTCCTCAAGAGAAACAAGCTCGAGACCCAACTCTTTGTACTCTGACCTCGTTGGGGACATGCATTAAGACGACAAGGAGTAGACCGCTCTGATACCATTGATCCCAATTTTATGAGTAGAACGAAATGACTATAGATTATTGATGCAGGAGCATCACCAACACATCAAGCGAGCTAGCGCAGAAACGGAAGACAATTGGACAAAGCCAACACAAATTTTGAAAACACCTTGGAAGTTGTTGCGCGAACATTAATGTGAATATTTAATGAAGCGCACTTGTATATTGTAAACGGACCTTGAGCGGATTGCTCTCGTCCTTAGTAGGTAGATGGCATTTAAGATAGTTAATGCAGGTAGATAGGAATTTAATTCTAGACTAGACAGTTGTAGAGCGCAAGAGGGAAACAGGATATAGACACCCTCATTGTGCATTTGTAACATTATTCTGAAGCATTAGAGCAAGAGCATGCAGAGAGCTGTGTAAGAACACCCATGTATAGTTATTTGAATTAATAGAAGAGCTTTGATTCAAATTCATGGTTTGTGTTATTCTCTGTGTATTGATGTTGATGTGCTCATGAATGTTTGCTTCCTGTTATACATTTGATTTTATATGCTATGTATATGATTTCATGTTCGAATTGAAGTCTGGAAGGGTGAAGGAATGAGTTTCAATTGTTTCTCTATCTGAGCCAGAGAATTCCTGCAAGGAGTGTAGTTGAAGTGTCCGCAAGGAGTGCATTGACAAAGGGTTCAGATAGAGACAACTTTTGTTCTCATTCATCCCAAAATTTCAGTTGGGCACAAGAGCTGTGCAAGGAGTGCGCAGGTCGAGTGAAGTCCAAGGTTGCGAACCTGAGCCAATGTTTTAAGACTGCTGCTGTAGGTGTGCGCAGAGTCAAGGGACTTCAACACTTCGACATGGTTACAAACTTGCTGCAAGGAGTGCGTGTAAGAGTCTCTTTCTGAGAACTTAAAACTGTAAGAAAGCTCAGGAGGGATAAGGCCTTCGAGTCGTAGAAGGATAGTGCAAGGCAAGTTGTACCTTGAAGGCTTGCAAGAAGTGTTGCAAGTTGTGCGCAGGAGGATGAGTTATGTGGAAGAACACTTAGTCATTCCGTGGATTGCATAAGGAAGAACGGACGGTCGGAATTCTCCGAGGAGATTTCGCGAAATTCCGTGAGTCGTTAGATCTTGGAGAGGTGCAGGGGAGATACAACGATGTATTCCTGAAGGTTTAAAAGATCAGGAGGGGAAGAGTCGTTGATCGGAACCACGAGGGTCGTTGGATCTACACGTATATCGTGGATCGGGGTCTCATGGGTTAAAACTTCAAATTCTTGTAACGGAAATCGTGATATTGCGATACGCGATATTCCAACGGGTACTATTACAGTGTGGGCCACAGGAGTTAGTGGAGGACAGGTGGCACGAGCTATCGGATTTTCGTGGCAAGAAGTATCGATACCATAGCATCAGGATTCACGATATCATGAACCCAAAAATCCTGACGAGGTGATGGGACCGTTGAAAAGTCAAAGCCACGAGCTCATCGGAGTTTCGACATATTGGGCATCGGGAGTCGGGGGTACAAACCGTTTGACATCGCGAGTGCCGATATCATGATAGGAGAAGTCCCGATAGGGAAAAGGAAGGTTCAACGTTGACTTGCATTGGGTCTCATGGATTCGAGAATGCAGCGCTCAACCATTGGACTCGCGAAGTTGTGAGTTTCGATTCCCCGATAAGTAAAGAGAGGGGGATCACGCGAAGAGATCTGTGGGTGCAGATTTTCCGATAGGGAAGTAGAAGAACCCTGGTGTTCTTCGGGCCGAGGAAAGAGGAGATCCTGTGAGCACACATGCCTACGGGTGCGACTACGTCAATTATTAACATGTGATTAACACAAAATAACAGAGATATAGTAAAACTGGTTTTCTATTCAATAAGGAAATAAGTTGAAACTTTAAAATGCAGTGGAAACAAGCTTGTTGGAATGGTGGCGGATTATCTTTGAGAAGAGATGTGACAGCTGCACTCATTCACAAGAAGATGATTACAATGAGGCTTTGAAGGTCTTTACAGTAAACAGGAATTCCAAAAACCCTAGACATCCAAAAACCTAACCCTAAGAGATGAAGCGCCAAAAGTCATGTGGGCCCTGTTTGGGTAAGTTAGTACATCAACTTCCCAGGGTCGTAACTTTTGCATACAATCTCCATTTTAACCATATGATAGCTCGTTGGAAAGGTATCATCGAGGAGATTCATTTTGGGGGCTCAATAATGCCTTTATATGTCATTGAGAAGATTGATCCCGAAAAACCTTCATTTAGGCCCTCAAAATGGCCCCGAAAGTTAAAACTACTAAAAATAGTAAATTGCCAAAATTGTCAGAAAATTGTTTTGAGCCAGTTGGAAGAGGTGGGTGGCCACCGATATCCACCTAGATCAAGGGTGTAGTTCGAGAGGTCATAGATCCAGAGTTCATATTTCCAGAGGGCATAGTTCCAAAGGTCATAGTTCTAGAGGGCGTAGTTCCACACGTCATAGTTCCAGAAGGTGTAGCTCCATAGGTCATAGTTCCAGAGGGAATAGTTACACATGTCATAGTTTCAGAGGGCGTAGTTCCATAGGTCATAGTTCCAGAGGGCATAGTTCACAAGTCATAGTTTCAAAGGGCGTAGTTCCACAGGTCATAACTCCATAGGTCATAGTTCTACAGGGTGTAGTTCCACGGGTCATACTTCCAGAGGGCATAGTTCCAGAGGGCGTAGTTCCATAGGTCATAATTATGGAGAGTGTACTTCCAGAGGGTATAGTTCCATAGGTCATAGTTCCATAGGGCGTACTTCCAGAGGGTGTAGTTCCACAGGTCATAGTTCTAAAGGGATTAGTTCCACAAGTCATAGTTCCATAGGGCGTAATTCCACAGGTCATAGTTCCAGAGGTCATAGTTCCACGGGTCATAGTTCCATAGGTCATATTTCTACAGGGTGTAGTTCCAGAGGTCATAGTTCCAGAGGGCATAGTTCCACAGTTCATAGTTCTAGAGGATGTAGTTCCTTAGGTCATAGTTCCAGAGGGCATAGTTCCATAGGTCATAGTTCCAGAGGGCGTAGTTCCAGAGGTCATAGTTCCAGAGGGTGTAGTTCCAGAGGTCATAGTTCCATAGGGAGTAGTTCCAAAGGGTGTAGTTCCACAAGTCATAGTTCCAGAGGGTGTAGCTCCACAAGTCATAGTTCCAGAGGGCATAGTCCCATAGGTCATAGTTCCATAGGTCATAATTCTACAAGGCATAGTTCCATAGGTTATAGTTCCAAAGGGCATAGTTCCAGAGGGGAGTAGTTCCACAGGTCATAGTTCCAGAGGGCATGGTTCAACAGGTAATAGTTCCATAGGGCATAGTTCCACATGTCATAGTTCCACAGGTTGTAGTTCTAGAGGGTGTAGTTCCATAGGTCATATTTCTAGAGGGCGTAGTTCCACAGGTCATAGTTCCAGAGGGTGTAGTTCCACCAGTCATAGTTCCAGAGGGTGTAGTTCCATAGGTCTTAGTTCCAGAGGGTGTAGTTCCACATGTCATAGTTCCACAGGTCATAGTTCTACAGGGCGTAGTTCCAGAGGTCATAGTTCCAGAGGGCATAGTTCTAGAGGACATAGTTCCACATGCCATATTTCTAGAGGGCATAGTTCCACAGGTCATAGTTCCACAGGTCATAGTTCTACAGGGCATAGTTCTAGAGGTCATACTTCCAAAGGTCATAGTTCTAGAGGGCGTAGTTCCATAAGTCATAGCTCCACAGGTCGTATTTCTAAATGTCACAGTCTTAGAGGGAGAAGTTCTAGAGGTCATAGTTCCAGAGGGCATAATTCCACAGGTCATAGTTCCAGAGAGCGTAGTTCCATAGGTCATAGTTCCACAGGTCATAGTTCCATAGGTCATAGTTCTACAGGGCATAGTTCTAGAGTAAATAGATCCAAAGGTCATATTTCTAGAGGGCATAGTTCCAAAAGTCACAATTCCACAGGTCATAATTCCATAGGGCATAGTTCCACAAGTCAAATTTCCATAGGTCATAGTTCTAGAGGGCGTAGTTCCACAGGTCATAGTTCCATAGGTCATAGTTCCACAAGTCATAGTTCTAAAGGGCATAGTTCTAGAGGTCATAGTTCTACAGGTCATAGTTCTAGAGGGCGTAGTTCCACAATTCACAATTCCACAGTTCATAGTTCCATAGGTCATAGTTCCAAAAGGCGTAGTTCCACAGGTCATAATTCCAGAGGGCATAGTTCCACAGTTCATAGTTCTACAGGGCATAGTTCCAGAGTTCATAGTTACAGAGGGTGTAGTTCCAGAGGGTGTAGTTCCATATGTCATAGTTCCATAGGTCATATTTCCAGAGTGCGTAGTTGCACAGGTCATAGTTCCACATGTCATATTTCTACAGGGAGTAGTTCTAGAGGTCATAGTTCCAAAGATCATAGTTCTAGAGGGTGTAGTTCCACAAGTCACAGTTCCACTGGTCATAGTTCCAGAAGTCACAATTCCAAAGGGCATAGTTCCAGAGGACATATTTCCAGAGGTCATAGTTCCAGAGGGCGTAGTTCCAGAAGTCATATGATGTAGGAGCATCTCTCCACGTCAATCAACCAACCATCAAGCCCTCATTTCAAATTTGAATTTGAATGTAATTAAATGAATGTAAGGTTGTTGAGTCGTAAAGTTGCACTTTGCACATGCATAGCTGTAGGGAGCCTTGAATGTTTGTAAGGCTGAAATCTAGATCTGATTCTAGACTAGACAACCCATTCAATGTAATTGAATAGGGTAGGTAGCTTGGAGGGAAGATCTCAAAGAGCCCCCTCATGTAAAAATATCTTTGAATCTCTTTTGTAGAGGAGAGTTGGTAGCAAAGTAGAAGAGAATGCATAGAAGTAGTATGCAGAGAGAGTTGAGAAGGAGTCGAGACTCTGTTGAAGTTCATGCTCAGAACACCTTTGTAAAGAGGAATTTTATTAATACAAACAAAATTAGTTTTTTCCTGCAAGTATTTCTGTGTTGAATGAATGTCTATGTGTGTTCTTTTGTATGTTGTAGATGTATGTTAGGAATGCATTTGCAGGGGTTGTTTGATTTTAGGGTTAGAGGTCTTTGAGGCTTCACACCAGGAGGGTGTGACATAACGCTGCAGGTTCTGATAGCCGTGCACAAAGAGTGCATTTCTGAATTCTGTGGGTTCAGACAAAGGCGTGCCAGGAGGGCACAGTAGCTGAAATCATTAGCTCAGTGGAAGACCTCAAGGTTGTTGAACACCTTGGAGGCAAGATGGTGTAGAGGAAGACACAATAAGGAGACAGAATCTTTGAGGAGTCCTATAAGGCTCTGCCAGGAGGGCATTGAGCACAGGCATAGATTGTTGAGGAAGAACTCTGTTGTGAGTTCAACAAAAGTCAGAATCACTGAGGATTCTAGACACTCTGCCAGGAGGGCATTGAGCAGGTGCCAGAGAGCACAGGAAGAACTCTTTGAGTTATGGATTTGAAGAAGAGTCCAAGGAGAAGGATCTTCATAGGGTTGTTGAACACCCTGCAAACTCAACAAGAGGTTGCTTGAGCTAAGGAGTGCCAGGAGGGCATCAAATTATTCATTTGAAGGAGAAAGGGTAAAAGGACCGAGTTCCTTACGACTCTAAGTAACAGGAAAGCTCAGGAGGGAGAGCGTTTTCATGTACGCAGGAAAGACTCAAAGTAAAGAGTTTACGAAGGAGAGGAGAAAAGGTTGAGGCCTTTTACACTTGGAGAATTCTTCCAAGTCAGGAAGAAAGCGCGTAAGCTCAAGAGGAGCACAACTTTTATTGGATCAGTCGAAGAGATCTGGACCATTGAAGTTTCCATGTCCAGAGAGCAGTGGAGGAGCGTGCAAGACATAAGAGATTCTGAGCCATTAGGTCTCGTTCAGAATAGCCGACAGCCATCAGATCTGTCGAGAGCTAGACGAGGTTTAAACCCTCACTCACAGAGTAGCGGACATGAAAGTCCTAAAAGAGTGAGCACATCGGGATTTCGGACTTTGGGATTTCAGAGGTCTTGTTGGCGAAGGTCAAGACACTCCACGGTGAAAATCCGGAAATAGTGAAAAGATCACAGTCGTCCATCTATGGAGGACATGTGGTAGAGATCGAGAGTCCACCGAGATTTTGGTTACCAGGGATTCGAGTTGACAGAGGAGATTGTGTCACAGGGGGTCATGAGTCGCAAAATCGCGAAACAATGAGGACCGTCCATATGAGGGAGGACATGTGGTAGCAATCCAGGATTTCGGGGAAAGTCCCGAAAGGAAGAGTACTTCGGGGATTTGGATACCGGAAGTGAGAAGGAGCAAAGGTAAGAAGGAGTCTTGCATCTCAAGAACCGAGATAGGAAATCTCGAAAGGATTTCCAGCAGGCATCAAGTTGGCGTATCAGGGTTCGGGACTTCGAGAGTTCCAAGGGTATGGGCTCAGAGGTCTTTCGGTGTTTGAAACTCTGAAAGCGCAAAGGGTGAAAGACCGGAGGAAAGGGCATGTCAGGATTTAGAATATCGACATTTCAAAGATCCTGAGGATAAGGCATCTACGCATTTCGGCATTTGGAATTCTGAAATCGTGAAAGGAGAAGACCTGGGGAGAATAGAATTTCGCCATTCTGGGTATCGACATTTCAGGAGTCGAAAGGACAAGGGACTGGGAGTTACACGCTGGGAAAACCCAAAATAGGACAGAGGTCTTATGAGGAGTGGTCACATGGATCAGGGCATAGCCAGGAGGGGCTAATGCGACAAAGGCCATTTTGGCAAATCGAAAATCGGGAATTCGGGAGTTTCGTTGACAAGAGGTCGGGCTCTCACATTAATAAGTACTGAATTTCATGGTCGAGTAAAGAAGATTGTGAGGTAAGAAGGACCTGTGGATCGGGCATTTGAGATTCCAGCAGGCAATCAAAAGAGCTAATTCAGCTCGGAGGAGTGATTGAACGATCCTGAGAGCAGACTTCGGCCTGAGGGTTAGCAGGGTGTCTGCGCCATCATAGTTCCAGAGGACATAGTTCAATAGGTCATAGTTCCATAGGTCACAGCTCCACAGGTCATAGTTCTATAGGGCATAGTTCCACAGGTCATAGTTCCACAGGTCATAGCTCTGCAGGGTGTAGTTCCAGAGGTCATAGTTCTAGAGGCCATAGTTCCACGGGTCATAGTTCCAGAGGGCGTAGTACCACAGTTCATACTTACAGAGGGCATAATTCCAGAGGTCATAGTTCCATAGTTCATAGTTACAGAGGGCATAGTTCCAGAGGTCATAGTTCTAGAGGGCGTAGTTCCAGAGGGCATAGTTCCATAGGTCATATTTCTAGAGGGCATAGTTCCAGAGGTCATAGTTCCAAAGGGTGTAGTTCCATAGGTCATAGTTCCACAGGTCACAATTCTACATTGCATAGCTCCAGAGGGTGTAGTTCTAGAGGGCGTAGTTCCACAGGTCATAGTTCCATAGGTCGTAGTTCCAGAGGGCATAGTTTAACAAGTCATAGTTCCACGTGTCATAGTTTTACAGAGCGTAATTCCAGAGGGCGTAGTTCCACAGGTCATAGTTCCATAGGGCATAGTTCCAGAGGGTGTAATTCCATAGGTCATATTTCTATAGGGCGTAGTTCCAGAGGGTGTAGTTCCAGAGGTCATACTTCCAGAGATCATAGTTCCATAGGGCATAGTTCCAGAGGGTGTAGTTCCATAAGTCATAGTTCCAGAGGGCATAGTTCCAAAGGGCATAGTTTCAGAGGTCATAGTTCTAGAGGGCATAGTTCCAGAGGTCATAGTTCCACAAGTCATAGTTTTACAAGGTGTAGTTCCAAAGGGCATGGTTCCACAGTTCATAGTTCCAGAAGGTGTAGCTCCACAGGTCATAATTCCAGAGGTCATAGTGCCAGAGGGCATAGTTCCACATGTCATAGTTTCAGAGGGCGTAGTTCCATAGATCATACTTCCATAGGGTGTAGTTCATAGGTCATAGTTCCAAAGGGCGTAGTTCCACAGGTCATAGCTCCACAGGTCATATTTCTACAGGGCATAGTTCCAGAGGACGTAGTTCCATAGGTCATAGTTCCATAAAGTGTAGTTCCAGAGGGAGTAGTTCCACAGGTCATAGTTCCAAAGGGATTAGTTCCACAGGTCATAGTTCCAGAGGGCGTAGTTCCACAGGTCATAGTTCCAAAGGTCGTAGTTCCACGTGTCATAGTTCCACAGGTCATATTTCTACAGGGCGTAGTTCCAGAGGACATAGTTCCAGAGTGCGTAGTTCCACAGTTCATAGTTCTAGAGGACGTAGTTCCAGAGGTCATA
>JZKD02S2201486.1:332088-350622 GCA_000966675.3 Picea glauca
AATGGAGAAATTAGAAGTGGGTTAACCCTAAAATAAGGAAAGTGGGCAAAGTGACCTAGAAGATGTTTTTAAGGAAGCTACTTGGAGAGTATAAATAAGAGGCAAGGTTTTCTCATTTTAATCACACTTGAGCATATCGAATACCTATAGGTGTCTGAGGTAACCAAAGGATATCTAAGCTGAATTTCTGAGGGCATGTGAAGAAAAGAAGGCCGGAATTCAAGGAAGGATAAATTCTTTTGATGATGCTTTCTAAGGTATGTTATTTATAGGTCATCTCACCATTATCGAAATAACTTTTTTTCTAGAATGATTCAGACTGTGAAATTTCTATTCCAATGAGGAAACATATCCAAGTATATGTGGTAAAAAATCCAACTTGTGGGTCGTTGTATTTTTGGAGTTACACTCCGTGGAAAATAGGGTTTGTGGCTAGTCCTAAAACTAGTCAAAAACAGGTGTTTCAGGTACAAACGTCATAAATTCTTCATAACAGATCCAAATTCAGTAAGACCAAATGTGTTGGTTAGAGTACATTTTTTAGTATGCTTTGTAACATTTTCATATCTATTCAACAAATATTCTATGCAGGGCACGCTCTACCAGGTCGCTCTCTAGAATAAGCCAGAATTCAACAAGGTATGCCATTTTTTCTATAACTCATTTTATGAGAGGTTCCAAGTAGTGACACCTAGAGGAATTGCATAAAACACACTGAAGAACATTGTGTATCATTTTCAGATATTTATTCATTACAGGTACAAAGTTATGATCATTTCAAGTTAGGGTTGTTGACTAATCCAAAACTAGTCATGTGAGACTAAATAAAAGTTTGATGAAGATGCTAGTCTCTTGTTGTCAAAATTAAGGAAGGTCTGCAGGTATGTGATCATATACACCAAGTCTATTACAAATTTGTAAATCATATTTGTATGATGAAATTGATGAGGGATTTTGGTTAAGGTACATGTTGGGTACATGGTTGAGACAAGTAGTTGATAAGGTGGCACATAAATGAGGTCTATAGTTGATGATGTTGGTACATATTGATGAGTCATATTTTACGATTAGTTGACACATGATTGGTACATACTTGGTACATGGTTGGTTGCACTTTTGTATGGTACAAGTTGATTACAAGTTGTTTGGTACATGTTGATTACAGGTTGAGGTACAAGTTGATGCATGGTTCAGGTTTATTGGTACAGGTTTACTGCGATATATCTCACAGTGATAGTGTGACAGTGGTTCCATCATTCTACTTCTACTTCAGGGCGGTTGGACGGGGCAAGGACAAGTGGTTGTAGCCACCTTCCGGTTGTAGCAGGAGAACATAGGGGGTTGTAGCCTCGTTCTGGTTGTATCCAAAGAATTGGGGAGTTGGAGGTTCCCTCAGGTTGTAGCCTGAGAAACTAGGGGGTTGGAGCCTCCTTCCAGTTGCAGCTGGAAAACAAAGGAAGTTGGTGCTTCCAATGAATGTAATNTAACCCTAAAATAAGGAAAGTGGGCAAAGTGACCTAGAAGATGTTTTTAAGGAAGCTACTTGGAGAGTATAAATAAGAGGCAAGGTTTTCTCATTTTAATCACACTTGAGCATATTGAATACCTATAGGTGTCTGAGGTAACCAAAGGATATCTAAGCCGAATTTCTGAGGGAAGGTGAAGAAAAGAAGGCTGGAATTCAAGGAAGGATAAATTCTTTTGATGATGTTTTCTAAGGTATGTTATTTATAGGTCATCTCACCATTTTCGAAATAATTTTTTTTCTAGAACAATTCAGACTATGAAATTTCTATTCCAATGAGGAAACATATCCAAGTATCTGTGGTAAAAATTTCATCTTGTGGGTCTCTGTATTTTTGGAGTTACACTCCGTGGAAAATAGGGTTTGTGGCTAGTCCTGAAACTAGTCAAAAACAGGTGTTTCGAGTACAAACATCATAACTTCTTCATAATAGATCCAAATTCAGTAAGACCAAATGTGTTGGTTAGAGTACAATTTTTAGTATGCTTTGTAACATTTTCATATCTATTCAACAAATATTCTATGCGGGGCACGCTCTACAAGGTCACTCTCTAGAATAAGCCAAAATTCAACAAGGTATGCCATTTTTTCTATAACTCATTTTATGAGAGGTTCCAAGTAGTAACACTTGGAAGAATCGCACAAAAAACACTGAAGAAAAATGTGTATAAGTTCCAGATCTTTATTCATTACAAGTACAAAGTTATGATCATTTCAAGTTAGGGTTGTTGACTAATCCAAAACTAGTCATGTGAGACTAAATAAAAGTTTGATGAAGATGATAGTCTGTTGTTGTCAAAATTAAGGAAGGTTTGCAGGTATGTGATCATATACACCAAGTCTATTACAGAGTTACAAATCATATTTGGATGATGAAATTGATGAGGGCTTTTGGTTAAGGTACATGTTGGGTACATGGTTGAGACAAGTAGTTGATAAGGTGGCACATAAATGAGGTCTATAGTTGATGATGTTGGTACATATTGATGAGTCATAGTTTATGAGTAGTTGAAACATGGTTGGTACATACTTGGTACATGGTTGGTTGCACTTGTGTATGGTACAGGTTGATTACAGGTTGTTTGGTACAGGTTGGTGCATGGTTGATGCACTTGTTTATGGTACAGGTTGATTACAGGTTGAGGTACAGATTGATGTATGGTTCGGGTTTATTGGTATAGGGTTACTGTGATATATCTCACAGTGATAGTGTGACAGTGGTTCCATCATTCTACTTCTACTTCAGGGTGGTTGGATGGGGAAAGGACAAGTGGTTGCAGCCACCTTCCGGTTGTAGCCGGAGAACATAGGGGGTTGTAGCCTCCTTCTGGTTGTATCCAAAGAATTGGGGATTTGGAGGTTCCCTCATGTTGTAGCCTGAGAAACTAGGGGGTTGGAGCCTCCTTCCAGTTGCAGCTGGAAAACAAAGGAAGTTGKTGCTTCCAATGAATGTAATTCTTCAAGACATATAAGAAAAAGCATTCTGTGGTTTTCTCTCGCTTCGGGTTTCCACGTAAAACACTGGTGTACTGTGTATGTGTATGATTGTTCATTTGTTCATTGCTCATTATTGGATGATAATTCTACATTGATATAACACTTGGATTATTTTTTTTAAAAAGGATTATAATTGCTCTATTATTGATTCATCCCCCCTCTCAGTAATCCAACAACCTTTACAGAAGGTCCATAACATTTGCATCCATCATACCATTTTGTTACAAGATCTTTGATGTTATTGTATATGAAATACATTAGTGTTTAGTAAGACAATTGCACCAAATTAAGTATGTCAAACAATGTTATAGATATAACAAATTAATCAACATGCTTACCAAAACAAACTTGTAGTCTCGAATAACCTTGCATGGTGTATGCACATATGCCATATAATGTAAAATATATCTCTATTGGGATGGATCTTGATACTTCATATACATGTATCCCTTCCCATAATTTCTTTAATTCATCGAACAATGGTTGGATGTAGAAATCCATTATCTTCACTTGTCTTTTACTAGAGACTATAAGAGCCAACATAAGATGTCCATTCTTTATGGACAACCACGGGAGGATATTGTAATTGATCACTACCACTAGCCAAATGGGATAGTTTGTATTTTGGAGGGAATACGGGTTAATATGGTATATTCATGTACCTTTATAAGAAGAACATCCAATGATAGGAGACCACCCTAGCTAATACAACCTCATCAGCTAGGTAAATTAGAACATGAACTTGCAATTCCATGAAACTTGTTGGTAGTTCCTTCTCAAACATATAAATAATGTAAGTTATCTCTTAACACCATTGTGGAATGTTAGCCATGTGAATCTCCTTGACATAAACCAATGCACAAATGCAAATAATTTAGATATGGCACTGTAAAAAAAAACGCATACACTATTAATTAACACTAGAAAATAAACTCATACAAAATTAACTAGCATATAATTGTGAGTGCATAGCATATTATAGTTTACACTGCATAAAAGAAGCATGTAATTGACATGCATACCATCAGAAAGTTTATATGGTCATGTTATTTCAACCTTGAAATTTTTTTATCTATGGTGAAGCAACATCGTAGAGTTGACCCATATAAGGAAGGTGCTTTCACACCCAATGTAATATCCTTCACCATAGAAAAAATCATCTTTCTTCAAAATCCATGGGACAACACCTTCTTTAAAAGACCAAGAGGGAACACATCTCCTCAACTGTCTTTTCTTGGCCAATGTTCATTTTTAGTATTGGAATAAAGGCAAACTCTCCAAAAACCCAATGTGTCACTTTGTTTTCAATGAGATGTGGTTCCATAAAAAAGATGAATTTTTTTTTAATATATGCATGGGATCTAGTAAGTGGGAAATCTTGAGATGTTCCCAATATGGAAGTTCATAAAATATAGATTTTATTTTCATCTCAGTGGCCATTTTCTTGACATAGCCACCGAAAAATTTAGGATATCATCGAATATAGGTTCCCCATTTAAATTGAACAATTTTTCAATTTCCTTCTACTTCTTTGTGTCATGTGCCCTGAGCCAGTCTATCAATGACAATATATCAAATCTTTGGGTTCTCTTTGGTTTACCATTGAAAGAAAATGCTACTCTTCTATAAGGAATACCCTTGAGCAGTCGTACACTGGATTTTGTAGGTGGTTGGACCACCTTGCCTTTATAGAAGGTCCACAACATGTACATCCATCATACCATTTTGTTACAAGATCTGTGATGTTATTTTATATGAAACACATTAGTGTTTAATAATACAATTGCACCAAATTAAGTATGTCAAATAATGTTACAGATATAACAATTTAATCAACATGCTTACCAAAACACACTCTTAGTCTGAAATAACCTTGCATGGTGTATGCACGTATGCCATACAATGTAAAATATCTCTCTATTGGGATGGGTCTTGATACTTCATATACATGTATCCCTTCCCATAATTGTTTTAATTCATCGACCAATCGTTGGATGTAGAAATCCATTATCTTCACTTGTCTTCTACTAGAGACTATAAGAGCCAACATAATATGTCCATTCTTTATGGACAACCACAAGAGGATATTGTAATTGATCACTACCACTAGCCAAATGGAATAGTTAGTATTTTGAAGGGAATATGGGTTAACTCCATCCATGGATACAATTTATTTAAGGATTCATACCTTTATCCTTGAATTTATCAAGCCATGTATCCTCCATATGCTTCATGGCTATTGAATCCATTATAATTCACATAACTCCTAGCTCACTTCTATGTGAGGCATGTCACCCCTCCAACATGGCTAATTATTTGTAATCAAAGATCTTTTGAATCCATGGGATTGCAAGCATGTGCTTCAATATCTTATGAGAAGGACCATGTGCCTTGCCCTTGTTTCTTTATTTTTGATACCTATCGAGTCCACATTCTAGACATGTCTCTTTGTCCTTGTATTTGCCTCTATATAGAATGAAATCATTTGGACAAGTTTGATATGATATATACTCAACACCCAATGTTTTTAGCAATTGCTTTGCCTTTTCATAGTTGTAAGGGAAGATATTGTCACTTGGAAGCACCTTACCTTTGAGTAACTTGAAATTAGTGGGAAATAGAAAATGTACATTGTCATTAAGCATGCATAAACTCACTTTTCATTGTTGATTGTGTGACAAGATTTTTTTAAATATAGGGGACTTAATGGCTAGTTACCTCAATAGAGTTGAGAAGCATTCATATGACATACCATACATTGCTTTCAAGTTGTTCATCAACATTGTTGTCTCTAGTTGGGTAAACCTTAACCCATATCCAAAGAGGGGGGTGGTGGAAGCATATTTTAGGCTTTTGAAGAAGGTATCAATGATATGATCACTTTCCCCTAGTTCATCTTGCTAGAATGCATGTAACAACATTCCCTCCATGGCATATGTATCTTATAAGAAATCATCCATACCCACCTCTATATTATTATCTTTATCCCCAACATGTGAAGAACCAACATTATTGTAGACATTCTAAATTGGTGACTTGGGATGTAGTGGAAATTGAATAGTTGGTTGATTCAACCAGTATTGGTATGCTTCCTCTCCTAGTTGTGCTCGTTTAATAGTCGTATCTTGATCTGGCATCATAGTGGGGTGCAATGGTAGATGGTAGATAGGTCGCTCATCATCAAAATATTGAACACTAAATCAATGATATTAGTAAAAACAATGCATTAAATAGTATGTTCAAACATTCGACCGAACAATTATTAGAATCGTGTTTTTTTTTTCCAATAGCACACATGCAACCAACCACTTTATAAAACAATTGTTGAATTAAGCAGTACATTTATATTAATTCCATCGAAAATCAAAAAACACAATTACTTAATGATATTTTTCTTACACCCTAAAGGGTGTCTAAAGTTAGTCCTAATGCATACCACTTTTGACGAGTGGTTGGTGTTCTACAGAAGTTATAGTTTATTAACAACTCATCACCAAGGGACAAACTGCGTATTGCATGCATAACAACAAATCTAAATACCTTCCTTTTTATAAATAACTCTTTGTCATTGTAGTATTTCTCAAACGAACAATTTTCACTAAACAATGAGCACCCACAACTATTTATGAACCCTTCAATATTTCCATGAGTGTGTGGATGACCATTGATATATAACAAGTTCTTCATGTTAAATTTTTCGGAAGCATAACCATCCATGCACATACTATGCATGGAAATTCCATGTTTGTATTTAACAATATTCATGTAATCATACTTACCATAAAGAGGACCATAAATGGCATAAGTGTTACTACTATTTGGAAGGAACAAATACATGTGAAAAGATAAGCAACCCAAGATTTGAACATCTATTTTAGATTTGGAAATCATGTAATTATTACCACAAAAGGAGACCTTTTGTCTCAACATTGGGCACAGGTAGGGAAGATGACCAAGTGCCACACAAAGCATAGTTGTAACAGGTTTAGTATGTTGGCAATTATTGAACAAGCAGCGAATGCGTGTTGAGAGTTGTTGTCATTGATGTCAAAGTTGCAGACAACGAATGGTTGTTGTCATTGATGGGTTAGTATGCAGACAGATTGCAACAAGATCACGGTTCAATCATAACCATTGAATCCAAAATGAATCTGGACCGCAGTTTACAGCCCTTGTCAGAGAGAGGATCTGAGTCGTCAGATCGGAAGCAGACACCCATCAGCCGTCAGATCTGCAGAAGCTGCGAGGGAGATAAGTGTGGCAGCGATCAGGCGCCACCGGGAGAAGCTCGACAGAAGGCTTCATCAGAGAATCGGGGATCGGGACTTTGAAATGTCCAATACACTTGACAACGAAAACCCCAAAATCACGATATGCGATTTCACAATTTGATCGCAGCCGTTAAAGCAAGAATGAGATTTGGACCGTTGATTTCCTTCATCGAAGAATCGGGGATCGGAGGATCAGGAATTCCATAGGCACGTGTATGGTGACATCGAAAATGCCAAAACCCCGATGGGAGGTTTGACTGAGGTCATGTGTTGACAGTCATATGGACCAAGGCCTATAGCCAGCAGGGCTAGCGTGTGGAAAGGGGCGCATCGGCATCAGGGATCGGAACTTTGAAGTGATAAAGTCACTTGACCTCAGGAGTGTCAATTTCACAATATGCGAAATCGTGATACAATCTGAGCCGTCAGATCAGGCTATGATCTAGACTGTTGATTCTAGACCATGTCAGAGTTTCATGGATCGCAACATGGAATGGAAAGTGAACAAATGCAACAGAAATGCCGAAATCGCGATACGCGATATCGCAACATAATCGTAACAGTTGAGACAAGATCACACCTGGACCGTTGATCAAACTCTACGTCGGAGTTTTGCGAATCGCGATATCAAGGAGACAAAAACACACTGCAACAATGCCGAAATCGTGATATGTGATATCGCAAGACAATCGTGACCGTTGAGACAAGATCTGACCAAGACCGTTGATCTAATCTTTATTACAAATTCGCGATATGCGAAATAGTGAAAGCCCCTTTCGCATAAAATTGTGGTCACAGCTCTTGGTCATGGGAAGAGAAGGAGTCAGCCCAGATAAGCTCCATTTCGGAGTTTCGGAGATTGCGATGCAAGTGTTGAGAAACTTGGGCAAAGGAATGTCGAAATGTCGAAACCCGATTTAGAGGCAAAGCATGATAAAGATCATCCAACGGTGCGGATAAGGTTTGAATGTAATCGAAGGGTTACTATTCTTCCACATACACTTAACACTTTCAGTTACAAATCCATTAGTAAAATGGACTCATGATCACACATTAGTAGTCGATCAGTTGGCGTTTCGGTTGGCTGGACAGTTGTCGTTATTTTGCCCAAGGAGTTGGGAAGTTGAAGCGTTATGTCTGTGTGTATAAAAGAAGTGGAAATAGACTGTGTCGAGTTAGCTGTTCTGAGGAGGAAATGAATGAGACAGTAAGGAAGTATACAGAAGAGGATGCGTGATAGGAAAGGATGCAGATGTGCAGAGTAAAATGAAACGCAGAGAAGAATAGTAGAGGAAGAGAAAACGAAGAGTAGAATAGCAGAACAGATCAGACTTACAGAACAGAGAAAGGAAGGTAAGAATTGATTTATCTGAGAAATTTTCTGTGTATTCATTATTTTTATAAATAAGGGTGGTTGGGAGGTTCTCGGGAGGACTGTTGTCCTCAGAAGTTCAAGTGGGTGCTTGAACACAGGAAGTTGTAGCTTCCATCTGGTTGCAGCCAGAGAAACGAGGGTGGCAGGGTGGTGCTAGGGAGAACAGGTGTTCTCTGTTATGCAAGTTGGAGCCTGTGTAACTGGAAGTTGGTGCTTCCATCCAATTGGTGTTGGAACATTCGGGAAGTTGGTGCTTCCATCCAGTTGGTGTTGGAATACTCAGGGAGTTGGTGCTTCCTTCTAGTGGGTGCTAGAGAAACCAAAGAGTTGGAGCTCTCAAACAAGTTGCAACTTGTAAGACAGAGGTAGCAGCCTCACATTGAGTTGGTGTTCAATTGTAAATGATGTACAGAACTGCAAAAGACTGCCTATCATTTCAAAGAAGAAGAAGAGGTTTTCTCCCTTTATGGGTTTCCTCGTGAAAATCTGTCTCTGTGTGTACTTCATGTGTGACTGATGGTCTTTAATTTTACTGTTCATATGTTGCATATTGTTGATGACCACATGAAGAAAAATTAATAATGTTTTAAAAGACTTAAAATTTTTTAAGGTTATATACAAATGATTCACCCCCCCCCCCCTCTCAGTTGTTTTAGTATTTCCAACATAGTATTTACTTTGTAGATGAATAGGAAGAGAGAAGTCATCTTTATCCTCTAACAATTGAACTAACTTTAGTGTGTACATGGACATTTTTTCTCTTAGCTTGTACAACTTTTTGGATCTCCTAGTAGAGGTGTTTTAGGTAGTATTGATATCATACTTCAGTTGACCATAACTCTTCATTGGATCAACAAAAGGAGATGGGATGGTCAATTTAGGATGAAATAGGGTTGATTTGGATTCCAACTTTAAAAAAAAAAAAGCATATCGAAGTGTGCATGCATGTCTTTTCTATATCACCTATTGGATCCTTGATCACAGTGGGATCTATTAGATCATCAACTTTGGGTAGTCAATCATTAATATAATGGGACAAAGTGACACACCAAGGGTTTTCCTTTAATCCTTTATGTAGATTTTAACCTTCTACAATTATTTGCTACAAACAGATTTTCAATAAAAGAACAGAAAATATAAAATGGCAAATACACACATTACACAGAGATTTTTCCCCTGGAAACCCAAACCGGGAAAACCAACATCTTTTATATTCATTCCACATGATACAGTGTTTGCAATACAATATACGTGTAGGATCTCGTAGCATCCAAAACCCTAATACAATAACCTGGATTAGTTAACAACCCTAATTCCTTAACCGGAAATAGAAAACCATCGGTGAAAACCATGTGTCGAAAAACCACCCAAAAACAGACACAAAAATTGCCAAAAAACAAAATCTGGGCCAATGCCCTCGAACCCACATGCAGAGGGGGCTCCCACCCCCCTGTGACCTCTCGGGAAAGGGGGCACTTCACCCCCCTCCGACCCCTTGAACGGGGGGCCTAGCGACTCCCTCTATGACTGTTACTCCCCTACATGCCTGATGAATGTAGACACTAATTATATCCATGCAAAGAATACAACACATACCCAAAATTATCCCACTTGTTTTTTTTTTTGCATATAAGGGGTTACAAGGTTGCATAGTCAAAAATTCAGGGCAGCAATGCCCATAGATCCTCTACACCAAGAGAACTTCTAAATGCTCATAGATTTTGTTCATGAATCTACAACATTCTTCAAAGTGTCCACATTCATCAACAACACCTTATTTTCTTCCACCATGTCTCTCACAAAGTCATATTAAACTTCAATATGATTTGTTTCTTAATGATAAGTTGGGTTTTTCGCCAGAAAAATTGCACTTTGACTCTCACAATATATCCTTATAGTTTGTTGTACTAACCCAATACTTGAACACAATATTTGTAACCATAATGCTTCCTTGCTTGCATGAGTGGTTGTCATGTATTCAACTTTTGTAGTTGAAAGTGCAACTATAGACTGTCTTTTTTTCATCCAATTGATTTCTCCTCCAAACAGGTTAAACACATACTCGCTTATAGATCTTCTACGATCTATATCTCCAACCCAGACTGCATCCAAAAATCCATGTATGTCCAACACCCTGTCCAAACTTGGTTTTCCTTGATATCACAATCCATAACTAGTAGTGCCACACTTGGTCTTCCTTGGTCTTCCTTGAGACATGTCCTCCTCCTCTTCCTATGTCTTGGGACATTGATCCACAGATAACTTTACACCTACAGGAATAGGGACCCTGACTGGTTTGCATTCCTGCATATTAAACCTCTGCAATATGGTATCGACATATTTTCTCTAATTTAACCAGATCTTCTTGTTTTTCCAATCTCTTTTAATTATCATGCCCAAAACGAAATTTGCAGCACCAAGATCCTTCATGTAAAATTTAGAGGACAACTGAGTTTTCACATCTTGGATAATCACCTTGTTGTTTCCTATCAACAACATGTCATCCACATACAATACCAAAAAAATCAAATGATCACCAATTAATTTAAAATACACACAGTGATCCTCTTTGCTTCGTGTGAAGCCAAGTCCCAACATATAAGTATCAAATTTTTTATACCACATCCTCGGTGGTTGTTTTAAACCATACAAGAGCTTTTTCAACTTGCTTACAAGCTCCTTCTTTCCCTTCACAAGAAAGTCTTCTACTTGCTTCATGTAGATTTCTTATGTTGATTATTTGGGTTGGTTGTCAATGATGTCAACCATTGAAGAAAGTCTGATAGCAAATTCTGGTAGCACAAAGGTTCGGGTAATGGACCCAAGTTTGTTTGATGTATAATGGTATAAGTTTTAATATATATGAAGGTAAGACTATTCTAGATGGATAGTACATGTCATTCCATATCTAGTGGTATGTGGAGCATCACATAACTCCTCACAGTTAGAGAGTTATGGCCATGTGAAGTTGGAGAACCCTCATGAGTCATCTAGAAGCCCCAAAAGGTCAAAGTAGTCAAAGTGGTTGCAAAGAAGAAATTATTTAAATAATAAAGTGAAGTGATGAGTGTACTATAAGTCAAAGTGGATACAAAATAAATTATTTAAATAATAAAGTTAATGGAGAAATTACCAAGTGGACAAGTGGTTAGAAGTGGGTTAGTCCTAAAATAAGGAAAGTAGTTTAAGATCGTTAGAAGATAACCCCTTGAGGAAGCTACATAAAAGTATAAATAAGAGGCAAGGGTCTCTCATTTTAATTACACTTGAGAATATTGAATATCTACAAGTGACTGAGGTAACCAAAGGATATCTAAGGATAATTTCATAGGGAAGGTGAAGTAAATAAGGTCGAAATTCAAGGGAGGATAAAAAAAAATTATGATGTTTTCTAAGATATGTTATTTACAGGTCATCTCACCATTTTCACAATAACTTTTTTTCTAGAATGATACAAACCTTGAAATATGGAGGTCGTTGAGGAAACATATCCAAGTAGCTATGATAAAAAATTTAGCTTGTGGTTCGTTGTATTTTTGGAGTTACACTCCATAGAAAATAGGGTTTGTGGCTAGTCCTGAAACTAGTCTAAAACAGGTGGTCCAGGTAAAAACATCATAACTTCTTCATAACAGATCCAAATGTATTGGTTATATTACAGTCTTTAGTATTTTTTGTATCATTTTCAGATCCATACAACAAATATTTTGTGCAGGGCATGATCTACAAGTTTGTTCTCTAGAAAAATTCAGAATTCAACAAGGCATGTCATTTTTGCTATAACTCATTTTATGAGAGGTTCCAAGTAGTGAAACCTGGAGGAATTGCATAAAATACATTGAAGAACATTGTGTACTATTTTCAAATCTTTATTCATTACAGGTACATAGTTATGATTATTTCAAGTTAGGGTTGTTGACTAATCCAAAATTGGTCATGTGAGACTAAAGGAAAGTTTGATGAAAATGCTAGTCTCTTGTTGTTAAAGTTAAGGAAGGTTTGCAGGTATGTGATAATATACACCAAGTCTATTACAGAGTTACAAATCAGATTTGGATGATGAAATTGATGAGGGATTTTGGTTGAGGTACATGTTGGGTACATGGTTGAGACAAGTAGTTGATGAGTTGGCACATACATGAGGTGTATAGTTGATGATGTCGGTACATATTGATAAGTCAAAGTTGTTGAGTAGTTGATGCATGATTGGTATTGTTAGCACAAGAATTTGCAGTAGAAAATTTGGTCATTTCGCAGCATCGGTGAATCAGGAGATTTTGTAGCGCATCTTGAGTGCATCTTTCCTCATTACCATTATTGCATTTATGAAGTTGGTGTCAGTCGATCTCATTGTTTAAAGCATCCATATTTTAAAAGGAAATAATTGAGATTTGGTCATTAAAGTTGTCTAACTGTTTTATCAAATATTTGAATTCTACTCCTAGTTCGGACAGGCGCTACGGAATCTGCTGTAGATTGGCTGGCAGAGGGAAATGGGAGATGATGATGATCCATTTTTTTATGGTGATTAGTTTTTTCAAACTTGAAGTGTTAAGGAAATATTCTAATTGCACCTACTGGAGGCATCTACAATCTCATAATCCATCAACTAAGAATTTTTATGTTTTTGAAGAGTTGTTGCATCACACAGAAAAACACAGAGATCTCGTAGCACCTAGCGCTACAGAATCGTCTACACAGACTATTCTGTAGTTGTGATACCAAAGGCACTACGGAATCACCTAGCCAGACACAGAAAAGGTGCTACGGAATCACCTAGCCAGACACAGAAAAGGCACTACAGAATATGCGAAACAATTTTATAGGAGGGCGCTACGGAATTTCTAGTAGCGGCTACTGTTACAAATTTTATCATAAAACCAAAACAGCAAAGTGGGTTTCTCTGAAAAAAAATTTGGATGAAGATGGTATCCCTATTGACATGCTGAACAAATTTCAGCCTAACCCAGTTTGGAATTTGAGAGAAACATTTAAAACAGCAGTGCACTGTGAAATGTGTTGCAAATTCTTTGTTTTGCATAACTAATTGGATATTCGTCCTGTTGGGAGGTTGTCAGTGGTCAAGGAGAGTTTGAATGGATTCTCATGGATCAGTTATATTTCAAGGGACACCTACACCTAACTTTTAGCTCCATTAAAGACCTCATGCAGTGAGGTGGAAACAATTTATTAATGACTTCCAACAATTTCCTGAAAATTAGCAATTTGTTGGATTTGTGTCTCTTTGACTATTGCCACCTATCTCCAAGGCTTAGAATCCAATGAAAGACATGGGATTCGACCTCCTAAGGATATTTGGATGCTATTTTCTATTTAAGAGAGGAGGGAGCTCTTGGAGAGGGGTTGGATTCATGATCCAAGAGAGGAGAGAGCTAGAGGAGCAGTTTAGTTGCACAATTGTAAGCTTGAGGGCCTGTTGTAATTAGCATTTCTGCCATTAGAGATTCATGAGAGTTTCTTATAAGACTTTGTGTTCTTTCTTATCATTTTATCTTTTTATCTTTCTTGAATGTAATTGCAGGCATTGAATATCAATGGTTGTTCATGAGGCAGGAGATTCATGAGCTGCAAATGATTTGTAGTAATTGCGTCCTTTCATGATCTTTGTTCTAGTTATCTTTTAAGTCATTTTTGCAGAGAGGATATTTTCTTGATGATATTCTTCTTTTTTTTATCTTTATTATACATCCATCCATAATTATATCCCTTTTGGTCTGGTATGATCTTGCGTGCCTTTGAGCTGTAGGATGTGTTGACTCCATGCCCAATGGAATGCTTATGCTGACAGTTTGTTGCCCTCTACCTTTCTTTATCTTCCTTGTTGATCCACCCTTTTAAAATTGATTTAATTTGTAAAATACCTTTTTAGTGATGTTAACGAAACAGAGCGTACTCTGGTTTTGATGTATCAAATCTGATGAAATCTTGTTTAATGGAAGTTAGCTTTCTTTTTTCCATCTTGATCTCTCTCACTCTGAAATTTTGTTGTCATTGAAGGATTCAAATGATGTTTTGTAGTTGTATGACAATGGATGTTTGATTTTTATACTATTATAGCTTTCTCAGAGTTTTGTTTGCTTGGATTTAAGAAGTTCTTGTATGTGAAGCATTTCTCTTCTTTATTTATTGGCATAGCCTGAAGCTAGTGGTAGATTCACTTCATTTTCTTACTAAGTCTTCCTCATATCCACACTAATCCTCAAAACCCTGACCTAATTTAAAACAAGACTTATTTTCCTGATGCACTTCATCTAGAATTTCCTATGTTTTGACATTTTTGAACTGAGTTTTATCCATTTGACACCACATTTTAGACTTATCTCATAAAAAATTTAATGGCTACTGGGCTTATCCTCTAGCAGGCTGAGGGTGATTCTCAGTGCTAACATTTTATGGCACCATTGTCAGGGAAGGATTTGAGAAGATTGAAAATCTCCCCGGGAAGAATGCCATTGCACAGATCCAGCTTTAGATGGTGACTGAAGTTGGACACCTTCAAGACTGCACATTCACCATGGCGACTCCATTGTTCAGAATCTGTTGGTGACTCCACTGGAATGAGACAAATTAAATGGCTATGGAGGCTATCTTGGCCAAGAGGTTTTCCCCACTCAATTTATCAACCATAGTTGGTTATCCACATCATGTGCCTCAAATTGATGAATGGCAAGATTTGTTGCCAAGATTTTATGAAGGTGAGAATGGAAGCCCTGTTGAGCATGTTCAAGAATTTCATTCTTTGATGCAATAGCTTGACATCCAACATGAATACATACGTATGAAGTTGTTTATGTACTCTCTTTAAGGACATGTTTGTATTTGGTATCAGTCTCTTGAAACTTCTAGCATTTCTTCACTCAAAGAGTTTCATGTTGCTTTCAATATTCATTGTCAAAATTTTTACTCCTCTGAGTTAATTTGTCATAGTTGTTTTGAGGAGTATAAAGATTGTGTTCAGGATATAATTAATTCTCATGAAGGCTATGAGGATGAAGAAGATGCCTTAGATGAGGAATTGGCTCTTTCTCTTCCATGTTCATCTACATCAGATGAAAATTGTGTTTGTTGCTCTTATGAAGAAAAGGCAGAGGATATTTTTGTTCTTGAAACATATGTATTTAGCAGCCTGACTTATGATGAAGAAGTTGTTTCAAATACTGACCAAGAACAACCTATTCTTGATGAGCATTCAGATGAAGAAGAGCATATCCCTACATCACATTTTGTTGACATAAGGAGCATTCAGCCGGTGTATGACAGTTATGAATTAGATTTTGATGAGGATATGAAGGAATTTAAAGACCATACTACAGATCCTTTTTCTTCATTCATTAAGGAACAACATTGTGAGGAAATCAGCCATCCTGAGTCCGTAGAAGACATTGAGCAGCCATCTCTGCAAATCAGCAAACCTGCATTCACCATGCTTGAACCTAGATCTACAGACAACATCAAACAACCAATGACTAGTAGTGAAATCAGTCTGCAACCATGTTCATATTTGCAGATAGCTGAAAGTGGCAACCTCCATGGGAAAGAGAATATGCCAAGAATATTTGATCTTCAGTTGGAAAAATATTAGGATGAGGTAAAATTTTATTTTCATAATTTCACTTCTTATGTTTTTCATGATCTGGTTGCTATCCATATGGAGGAATTCATGGATTCAAGGTTTCAGTCTTCGTTTCATGATAAATCTGAAAATAAAACTTACAATCAAGTGTTGATTTTTGTTCTAGTCTGCATTTTGTTGAAACACATACAAAGAGTTTGGATTGTTAATCAATTTCTTGTATGGATTCATTGGAAGCATGATTTTACCTGATCTAGAGGAAGTAGTTGGATAGAGTAGGAGTAGGAAGAATAAAACTTGGTTCTCAAGTTGCTTGTTTGCAATGATTTTGTTTTCAGTATGTGATCTTTTTAGTTTCAAATAAAGAGCGAAGGCGCTCTCAGGCATACAGGTTTCCTGGAAAATGATGAAGATGGATAAGGCCACTAGTCTACAAGTTCTTGGTATCTCGCAGGAAGTGTGCCATCCTCCATGGAGACAAATGTTAGCACAGAAATTTGCAGTAGCAAATTTGGTCATTTTGCAGCACCGGTGAATCAGGAGATTCTGTAGCGCATCTTGAGTGCATCTTCCCTCATTACCATTATTGCATTTTACGAAGTTGATGTCAGTCGATCTCATTGTTTTCATCATCCATGTTTTAAAAGGAAATAATTGAGATTTGGTCATTAAATTTGTCTAACTGTTTTATCAAATATTTGAATTCTACTCCTAGTTCGGACAGGCGTTGCAGAATCTGCTACAGATTGGCTGGCAGAGGGAAATTGGAGATGATGATGATCCATTTTTTATGGTGATTAGTTTTTGAAAACTTGAATTGTTAAGGAAATATTCTAATTGCACCTACTGGAGGCATCTACAATCTCATAATCCATCAACTAAGATTTTTTGTGTTTTTGAAGAGTTGTTGCATCACACAGAAAAACACAGAGATTTTGCAACGCCTAGTGCTATAAAATCATCTACACAGACTGTTATGTAGTTGCGCTACCAAAAGTGTTATGGAATCACCTAGCCAAACACAGAAAAGGCACTAATAAATCTGTAGAGCAGTTTTATAGGAGGGCGCTACAAAATTTCTTGTAGCGGCTATTGTTACAAATTTGATCATAAAACCAAAACGACAAAGTGGGTTTCTCTGAAATTTTTTGTGGAGGAAGATGATATCCCTTTTGACTTGCTGAACAAATTTCAGCCTGACCCAGTTTGGAATTTGAGAGAAACAATTAAAACATCAGTGCATTGTGAAATGTGCTGGAAATTCTATGTTTTGCATAGTTGATTGGATATTCACCCTGTTTGGAGGTTGTCATATGTCAAGGAGAGTTTGAATGGCTTCTCATGGATCAGTTATATGTCAAGGGACACCTACACCTAAATTTTAGATCCATTAAAGACCTCATGCAGTGAGGTGGAAACAATTTATTAATGACTTCCAACAATTTCCTGAAAATTAGCAGTTTGTTGGATTTTTGTCTCTTTGATTGTTGCCACCTATCTCCAAGGCTTAGAATCCAATGAAAGAGATTGGATTCAACCTCCTAAGGATATGTGGATGTTTTTTTCTATTTAAAGAGGAGGGAGCTCTTGGAGAGGGGTTGGATTCATGATCCAAGAGAGGAGAGAGCTAAAGGAGTAGTTTAGTTGCTCAATTGTAAGCCTGAGGGCTTGTTGTAATTAGCATTTCTGCCAGTAGAGATTCAAGAGAGTTTCTTATCAGACTTTGTGTTCTTTGTTATCATTTATCTTTTTATCTTGCTTGAATGGAATTGCAGACGTTGAAGATCAATGGTTGTTCATGAGGTAGGAGATTCATGAGCTACAAATGATTTGTAGTAATTGCCTCTTTTCATGATCTTTGTTCTAGTTATCTTTTAAGTAATTTTTGCAGAGAGGATATTTGCTTGATGGTATTATTCTTTTTTTTATCTTTCTTATACCTCCATCCATCATTATATCCCTTTTGGTATGGTATGAGCTTGAGTGCCTTTGATATGTAGGATGTGTTGACTCCATGCCCAATGGAATGCTTTTGCTGACTCCATGCCCTCTACATTTCTTGCTCTTCCTTGTTGATCCACCCTTTTAAAATTGATTTAATGTTTCAGGTTCGAATGGTTGATGTAAAATACCTTTTTAGTGATGTTAATGAAACAGAGATGTTAAGCCCTAATATTGGCTCATTACCCCTTAATTGGGGCATATTATATTAGTAATGTTATTTTATTTATGTCGGCTTTAGGCTATTAGTTGTAATTATACCTCCTAGTCT
>JZKD02S2201486.1:400004-433513 GCA_000966675.3 Picea glauca
ATTGCCAAAACTTAGACATTTAACTTAGTTAATCTCACATTAATTCTAAAAGGTCATTCACTTTAATAATTGACTCATAAAGTGAATTTTCTAAGGCTCTAAGAGATTACAAGGATGAATTTCAAGTGTAGACACAAACCCATGTGGAAGTACATGTCTGATGCTACTAAAACATCAACATTTATGATGCAGGAGCATCGCTCCACGTCAGCAGCTAGCCAGCCAGCCACGTCAGCGCGCATGCATTCAAAGCTAAAGGGAGGCGCAGCCTTATTCGAATTCGAATTGAATGTAAATTTAATGTGCTTAGGCTGTTGAGCCAAGGAAGTCGTGCCTTTGAGAAGGCGTTAGGTAGATCGGCCTTTATTGTAAGATCGGCTGAGATCTAGATCCAGATGCTGGACTAGACAGCCATTGAATGTAATTGAATAGAGTAGGTGAACCTGGAGGGAAGCGCTCAGAGCCCCTCAGGTAAAAGAGATTTTGATATCTCATTTTGAGTTAGTTGAGCTAGAGCTAGAATGGTTGTAAGAGAAGAGCCGAGAGAGCTCAGGAACACCATTTGTACAGATACAGGCATTTTCCATTTGTTAATACAAACAGAGCAGTTTTTCCTGCACTATTCTGTCTTATATGCATATCTGTGTGTGTTCCCTATGTATGTTGTGAATGTATAATTGTGGATGCATTCTGCAGGAGTGTGTTTGATTTCAGGTTGAAGGTCTTTGAGGCTTCACACCAGGAGGGTGTGACAGAACGCTGAGGGTTCTGAGAGCCGTGCACAGAGGATGCATTTCTGAACTCTGCGGAGTCAGACAAAGATGTGATGCGGCACAGAAGCTGAAGTCAACAACTCAGGAAGAAGACCTATGAGGTTGCTGGACACCTCATGAGGTAAGGTTGTGTAGCTGAAACACAGTTGCAGACAGAATCGTTGAGGATTCTGTGGAGCTCTACCAGGTGGGCATTGAGCGTAAGCACGAGGTGCTGGAGGAAGAACTCTACAGAGATTTTGAAGGAGAAAGCAGAATCACTGAGGATTCTGTGAGAAGCTCTGCTAGGTGGGCATTGAGCCAGTGCAAGGAGTGCACAGAGGAAGGAACTCCATTGTGAGTTCAGATAAGAAGACAAAATCACTAAGGATTCTATGAGAAGCTCTACCAGGTGGGCATCGAGCGAGTGCATAGGTGCACAGAGAAGGATAAAACTGTTGGATGTTCTGGGAGAAGGAACCCTGCCAGAAGGGCATCGAGTCACCATGCAGATAGGCACAAGAAAAAGGGAAAGAACTCTTTGAGTTCTGGAACTGAAAGAAGAGTCCGCCGAGGGGATTTTACTGAGTTACTGAATACCCAGAAAGACTCAGTAAAGGGTGGCTGGAGCAGGCGTGTAAGCTCAAGAGAGAGAGTGCTTTCACGCACATAGTCGAACCTGCAAGGAGTGCAGAGACGGAAGAACTCACTGGAGGAGTTCGGAGTTTATGAGAGCTTGGGAGGAACAACTTTTTTACATGCATTATCGAGAACTCACAGTCAAGGAGTTCACAGAGGAAAAGAAGACAAGGCAGAGGCCTTGGAAAATCTAAATTCCCCTAAGTCTGGGAAGAAATCGTGTAAGCTCAGGAGGGAGCAGCGTCAGCCATCAGATCGGTAGAAGGAAAAGATCTGGACCGTTGAAGGATTTATGTCCAGGAGAAGGTCAGGAGGAGCCTGCAGGAAGAGGAGACTGACAGCCGTCGGATCTCACGAAGGAATCCCGTAAGCCGTTGGATCGGGAGAAGATGCACAAAGATTAAGCGTAGGATCAGGCGTGCAGGACAAATGATCTGAGCCATCAGATCAGAAGCAAAAATCCCGTCAGCCGTCAGATTGGATAGGAGCTGCACAGGGTTTAACAGTCGGGATATCGACCATCAGGAAATCGAAGTCCTCAAGGTCGTAAGAACTGGGACAGCGCAAATCACGAAATCCCGACGGGATCTGGACCGTCCATTAGCAAGGACACGTGGTGGAGATCACACGAGAGTCGGGATATTGGCCATCGGGAAATCAGAGTTCTCGAGGTCATGAGAACAGAAGTTTCAAAAGTCTCGAAACCCCAAGAGTTAACCTGAGCCGTCCGTCTGAAGAGGGACACGTGTCGCGCGATCGTCTGTATCGGAGGTACGGGAACTAGGCATCGGGACTTGCAGGTCTCGAAACGCCAACAAGATCAGAACCGTCCATCTGGAGGACAGGTGTCAGTCACCTAGGAAGAGTTGGAAATCGGGATATCGGAGATCCCGGGCTCATAGGTTTCGTGCATTGTAAATTCACGAACCCTGAAACCTCGACGGGGTAAGGTTGCGGTCATGAAGACTGGTCATATTAGCCAGGGCTTGTATTGGAGGGCCATAGCACGTCGGGGATCGGAGGATCGGGGATTGCGAATACATGTGCATCGCGACATCATAAACCCTGAAACCCCAATAGGAGGATTGATCATGGTCATGAGCAATGAGTGGGAGCTGAACCGGTGGGACAGCGCGTGAAGGAGCCATCGGGAATCGGAGATTCGCGAATCTAGAGGACTTGTGAATCGTGACATCGCAAGTGCCAAAATCCTGATAGGGTGATATAAAGTTGTGGTCTTGTGAAATCTGGTCATATGGACCAAAGAGTATAGCCAGAGGGGCTAAGGCCAGGGAAGGAGTTGATTGCGAATCGTGGAATAGAGAGGATAGGAGTTCTCGACAGTGGGAACCGTGAAACCCCAAACTCTGATAGAGAGTTGGGGACAACCACGGTAAAGTGCCGAAGGCCGTGGGGGAGGAACTGAAGGACTTGTGGATTGGGAAATTTGCACAGTGAATCCCGAGAGGATCAAGGAGCCGCTTCGGCTCAACAGAGGGATTTTGATCGATCCTGAGAGCGAGTGAGTTGAGGAACAATCTCACCTGCATCAAGTGGTATCAGAGCTGAAATTCTTGTCTATATATTTCAGGCAAGAGGAGAAAAGAGGAGGTAGAAGAAGACAGAGTTGTTGAGCACTCTGTAATGATTGTTTGCGGGTAGGCAGCAATCAAAGAGACAGTCAGCAGGACTATGAGAGGATGATGAAGCTGGAACACTCAGGGATGCAGAGTGACAGCAGCAGATCTACCAGGGAGGCAGATAGACGCAGCAAGATGGTTATTGAAGGCCATGGAAAGAAGAGCAAGGCAGAAAAGCTTGCCGAATGGGATAAACAAGATACTAGAAAGCTCTATGAATTAAAAGCAGACATGGAGAAGCTCGAACTGCGGATGCGGAAGGACAGGAGGATGAAACGAATGCGTGAATTGCCCATGAAGAAGGCAACAACAAAATGGCCAGTCAGGGAGCTGATGGTCAAAAGACAGCGTAGGCTGTTGAGAAAGTGGTTGAGGTATGCTGAAAACCTCAAGACCACAGAAGAGAAGATGATTTGTCACTGTTGGCTAGAGACTGGGAGAGGTCTCGATGATGATGAAGAATTTGAATTGGATCGTCTGATGATCTCAAGCACTGCCGGGTGGGTAGAAAAGAAGAAATTCCTAATTGCCAGATGGGAAAGGGAACAGAGTTGAGATCAGCTAAAGATCTCATGGACTGTCAGGAGGACAGTGAGGGAATCTTACATTGCCAGCTGGGAAACGAAAAGAGATCGCTGAAGGATCTCGAAGACTGCCAGGAGGGCAGCAGAAGCATCTTGGACTGCCAGGTGGGCAGAGATGAGAATTTGAGACCATTTGAAGGTCTCATGGAGAGTTCAATTCAGCAGGGGTTGCTGATGAAGATGGGATCAGTTGATCTCATAGTCTGCCAGGAGGGCAGCGGAAACATCCCATATTTCCAGGTGGGCAGGGATGAGTAGATGAGACTATTTGTGGGTCTCATAAACTCAGAAATGAGTTGGAATCAGCCAGGGGAGCTAACAGAGTAGGTGAGCTCAAAGAGAAATTGGGATCAGCAGATGCAGCTGACAGAAGAGGAGGAACATCAGGATGGTATTCTGATGATTGGGGGAATTGAAGTATTCCTACCATCTGCCCAGGAGGAGGCAGAAAATTATGTTGTAGATGGTGCAACAGCAGAACAGTCACAGCTAGAGATGACTGTCAGAAAAGAAAGGAAATTAGAGCAGGTGTGTGAAACTGCCCAAGCACAAGAAGAAACGAAAGAAGAGAACGAGCATTCTGAGGAGTGTCTCAACATATTCAGCCAGGGAGCTGAAAAGCAAGAAGTTGTAGCACTGAAGCTAGTAGCAGAGGAATCCGAAGAGCAGGAAGATAAAACTATCACTCCATGGGAGATGGAGCTGAAAATGTTGGAGGATTGGTTGAACAATCCAGGGCCAGCAAGAGGACTGGCAGAATTTGAACTGTTAGGGAGGATGACTGGGTAGTAGGTCAATCAAGAAGAGATTCCAGAACTGAAGTCTGCAGTAGAGTGGAAATTGAAGGCCACAGATGAAGATGAAGAATATAGCATGAGAGATCATGGTGATCTGCCCAATTGCAGAAAATTTTTGCAGCTGAGGAGATTGCCAGAACAGAACTAGCCACTGGAGCAGCTGGATAAGGTTATAGAAGACATCAGAAGGCTGATGGTAGAGTCAGCAGACACTGCCAGCAGGGAGCAGCTGGGCAGAAAGAAAGAAGCAGCAACAGAGCAGCAGGAGGATGGAGCGGATGGACAGCTCCATAGATTCGTTTGGGATCCAGGAGGATTTCCAGCAACTACAGGGGAAGCTCATGAGCAGGAGCTCATGATTTTTGCAGCTGTGGAGTATGATGCAGGAGCATCGCTCCACGTCAGCAGCCAGCAAGCAAGCCACATCAGCGCGCATGCATTCAAAGCTAAAGGGAGGCGCAGCCTCATTCGAATTCAAATTGAATGTAAATTTAATGTGCTCAGGCTGTTGAGCCAGGGAAGCCGTGCCTTTGAGCAGGCGTTAGGTAGATCGGCCTTTATTGTAAGATCGGCTGAGATCTAGATCCAGATGCTGGACTAGACAGCCATTGAATGTAATTGAATAGAGTAGGTGAACCTGGAGGGAAGCGCTAAGAGCCCCTCAGGTAAAAGAGATTTTGATATCTCATTTTGAGTTAGTTCAGCTAGAGCTAGAATGGTTGTAAGAGAAGAGTCGAGAGAGCTCAGGAACACCATTTATACAGATACGGGCATTTGCCATTTGTTAATACAAACAGAGCAGTTTTTCCTGCACTATTTTATCTTATATGCATATCTGTGTGTGTTCCCTATGTATGTTGTGAATGTATAACTGTGGATGCATTCTGTAGGAGTGTGTTTGATTTCAGGTTGAAGGTCTTTGAGGCTTCACACCAGGAGGGTGTGACAGAACGCTGAGGGTTCTGAGAGCCATGCACAAAGGATGCATTTCTGAACTCTACGGAGTCAGACAAAGACGTTTTGTGGCACAGAAGATGAAGTCAACAACTCAGAAAGAAGACCTATGAGGTTGCTAGACACCTCAGGAGGTAAGGCTGTGTAGCTGAAACACGGTTGCAGACAGAATCGCTGAGGATTCTGTGGAGCTCTGCCAGGTGGGCATTGAGCGTAAGCACGAGGTGCTGGAGGAAGAACTCTACAGAGAGTTTGAAGGAGAAAGCAGAATCACTGAGGATTCTGTGAGAAGCTCTGCCAGGTGGGCATTGAGCCAGTGCAAGGAGTGCACAGAGGAAGGAACTCCATTGTGAGTTCAGATAAGAAGACAGAATCACTAAGGATTCTGTGAGAAGCTCTGCCAGGTGGGCATCGAGTGAGTGCATAGGTGCACAAAGAAGGATAAAACTGTTGGATGTTCTGGGAGAAGGAACCCTGCCAGAAGGGCATCGAGTCATCGTGCAGATAGGCACAAGAAAAAGGGAAAGAACTCTTTGAGTTCTGGAACTGAAAGAAGAGTCCACTGAGGGGCTTTTACTGAGTTACTGAATACCCGGAAAGACTCAGTAAAGGGTGGCTGGAGCAGGCGTGTAAGCTCAGGAGAGAGAGTGCTTTCATGCACAGAGTCGAACTTGCAAGGAGTGCAGAGACGGAAGAACTCACAGGAGGAGTTCAGAGTTTATGAGAGCTTGGGAGGAACAGCGTTTTTACACGTGTTATCGAGAACTCATAGTCAAGGAGTTCGCAAAGGAAAAGAAGACAAGGCAGAGGCCTTGGAAAATCTAAATTCCCCTAAGTCTGGGAAGAAATTATGTAAGCTCAGGAGGGAGCAGCGTCAGCCATCAGATCGGCGGAAGGAAAAGATCTGGACCATTGAAGGATTTACGTCCAGGAGAAGCTCAGGAGGAGCCTGTAGGAAGAGGAGACCGACAGTCGTCGGATCTCACGAAGGAATCCCGTAAGCCGTTGGATCGGGAGAAGATGCGCAGAGATTAAGCGTAGGAGCAGGCGCGCAAGAGAAGTGATCTGAGCCGTCAGATCAGAAGCAGAAATCCCGTCAGTCATCGGATTGGACAGGAGCTGCACAGGGTTTAACAGTCGGGATATTGACCATCGGGAAATCGGAGTCCTCGAGGTCGTAAGAACTGGGACAGCGCAAGTTGCGAAATCTCGACGGGATCTAGACTGTTCGTTAGCGAGGACATGTGGCGGAGATGGCACGAGAGTCGGGATATTGGCCATCGGGAAATCGGAGTTCTCGAGGTCATGAGAACCGGAGTTTTGAAAGTCTCGAAACCCTGAGAGTTAACCTGAGTCGTCCGTCTGAAGAGGGACACGTGTCGCGCGATCGTCCGTATCGGAGGTCCGGGCACTAGGCATCGGGACTTGCAGGTCTCGAAACACCGACAAGATCAGAACCATCCATATGGAGGACAGGTGTCAGTCACCTCGGAAGAGTTGGAAATCGAGATATCGAAGATCCCGGGCTCATAGGTTTCGTGCATTGTAAAGTCGTGAACCCCGAAACCCCGACGGGGTAAGGTTGCGGTCACGAAGACTGGTCACATTGGCCAGGGCTTGTATTGGAGGGCCAAAGCACATCGGGGATCGGAGGATCGGGGATTGTGAATACATGTGCATTGTAACATCATAAACCCCGAAACCCCAATAGGAGGATTGATCACGGTCATGAGCAGTGGTCATATGAGTGGGAGCTGAACCGGTGGGCCAGCGCGTGAAGGAGCCATCGGGAATTGGAGATTCCTGAATCTGGAGGACTTGTGAATCATGACATCGCAAGTGCCGAAATCCGGATAGGGTGATATAAAGTTGCGGTCTTGTGAAATCTGGTCATATGGACCAAAGAGTATAGCCAGAGGGGCTAAGGCCAAGGAAGGAGCTGGTCGGGAATCGGGGAATAGAGAGGATAGGAGTTCTCGACAGTGGGAACTGCGAAACCTCGAACTCCGATAGAGAGTCGGGGACAACCACGGTAAAGTGCCGAAGGCCATGGGGGAAGAACTGAAGGACCTGTGGATTGGGAAATTTGCACAGTGAATCCCGAGAGGATCAAGGAGCCGCTTCGGCTCAACAGAGGGATTTTGATCAATCCTGAGAGCGGGTGAGTTGAGGAACAATCTTGCCTGCATCAATTTATCACCCTCCATATGACTAACATGAGATCTATAAGGGACAAAAGGTAGCAAATAATGCCATTGCACATATGCTTGAGCTTGTATAGTGTTGATATTTAAGACTATTCAAAGTCTCGAAGATAATATCACAAGGATAAATCCTTGTGTTTTGAGAGAGGTGGTACTTATGTTTAATAAGATACAAATAATATAGAGAACGCGTGAGAAAGGACCAGGTTTTTTCAAAAATAAATATTCAAAAACAGAAAATGCTTGAGAAACGACCAAGCTTGTTCAAGAATTCATATTCACAATAACATACGGTATACAAGACTATAAAGGAAATAAATGGGAAATCTCATAGCACGTCATTTCCATCATAACATGAAGTAAAGTAAAACATATCATTTGGAAGAATAATAATAAAGGACTACATATGCAGAGAACTTAACATGATATTTCAATTAAAACACAAAGAGATTTTGATAGACACATTCTTTAAATCTCATGCTTAAAACACAAAGTCTGAGAAATCACTAGACATGTGCCCCGATTAGTTCTCTGGGAACTTAAAAAAATATACGAATTTCTTAAAAGAGTTTATAATATTCAAAAATTGAAATGCATTCATCCTAGTGGAGTGGGATGGGGCTCCCATGAACCATAATATAAATGAAAAGACCCGAAATAAAAGAGAAAAATATAGTTAGGAATCAACCTTTTGTATTCACAAACTATGAAATAGAAAAGGTTGGATGACTCCTAACTGAGAGGGAAGGAAGGAAAATCTTAACAAAATGGTTACTCTACTTACTATGATGGAAAAACTCTTCTTTGATTTGCTTCTTGAGGCTTCTTTTTATGTGTTTCTAGTTTGGAGGTGCTTTACCAGTCATAATTGCTTCTTGGGAATTAGGATAAGTTATTCTGACCAAAGTTTTTTTTAACCATTGTTCAATGTACCCCCGCATGGGAGTAACCCTTAACCCATGCTTGATCTTGGTTTCCAACAACTCATCTTCAACATATTTTAACTAAAAACCTATCTAATGAATTACATCTGCTTGGTCTTCATTTTTGTTTACATAATGAATTAACCATTTCTCAACTTCCTCTTGTGAGAATTTCGTTAGGTTGTCAAATTCATTAGCCCATGAAGTTTTAAGAATCTCCAGATATTTTTGCAATTGATCCTTTGTGAGTAATACAAAGTCCATTATCAAATGTGGTCCCTCCAATTCTTTAGTTAAATAAACAAGCTTGAGAAATAAATCACTTCTTTTTGAATTTATAGCATCTCACTCAATAATCATCTCTAGCAAATACTTGATTCTTTTTAACAAACATGCATTTATTTGTTTAGGTTGGACCTTTGAGGGAGGGTTTTGTTCCCTCCTATGGACATCATTCATATTTTATATTTTCGCAGTAAAGATGTTGAAAACTTCCTTGAAAAAATGCTCATCATTTTCTAAGTCCTTTTGGAGATACTCTTTGAGATTTGAAATCCTTATTGAGATATTAGTTGAACTAGTTGTCAGTTCCCAAATATCAAGGATTAAAGTGACCCTCTATTTAATATTAACTCCAACATACTTTCTAAAATATGTCAATAAACTTGAAGCTCCTTCTAATCTTAAGCTTGATTCTGATGTATCCTTTAAAACATTAAGTGGTCTAACAACAGAAATTGGTTCAACAAACAATGGTTTGGGAGGTAGAGCATCTTCTAACTCTTTTATTCTTTTATTCAAAACCAAATTCTCCTTTTCTTGTTCATCAATGGAATATTTTAGGGCATCCCATGTGACCCGACGAAATTAGAAAACCTTGGAAGGTTTCACTCCTTTAATATATATTTCTGAGATCCATTTTTCAACAACTTTTTTATTTTTCAAATTAACCTTCTCAATTTGAAATTTTTTTTAATTTTTGTTAAAGGTAGCATGGTGTAGGGTGACCAATTCTTCTTCAAAAACTAATGGCTCTTCACAATCCAATTCTTCTACCACTATTCTACTTTCAATCAGTCGTTTTTCAACCCAATCGGGCTTCCCAATTATAACATCAACTTATGTATCTTGGGAATTAACTTCAGAATCTTGAACCTCTTGATTTTCCTTTTCAACAGATTCCCTTTTTCTCTTTGAACTTCCGAAGAATGTGTGTAATTTTTCCATATTCTTTTTAGGGAGGTCTTCATCTTCTCCATTACTATAATTTCCAACGAGAGACTTTCTTTATTCTACATTGCGTCCATGAGATTTGCTTCGAGTTGTTGAAGAACTTTTCTAGGAAATGTGAGGTGAGCCTGGATTACCACTTGTTGTGGTTCACCCTCTTAGTTTATATTGGTGATTTGTCTAACCAGTGTATAAATATCATCTTGGTGTTTTTCAAGGGAACATTCTTGAGAATTTTGGGTTATCCACTTATCCTTCATCTAATTGTGTTGACTCAATGAAAGATGAACCATAATAGGAGGTGAACATGTGAGTTGTGAACAAACCATTAGGGTCAAAGCCCTACACTTCATGAATTTCTCTCATTTTGAAATGATGAAAATAAACATCAAATTCATTTAGTTGAGAAATGTTTTTGACAATAATCTCTCCAACTCTTAAAGGTAATGGAATGAATTGTTATTTTGTTTCTCATTGAAAAAATGGGCCTAAGATCTATACTACCTACATACTTCAACTATAAAGAATTGATCACAAACATAATAGGGAAGTAAAAAGGGTTTTCCTTGAAACCCATACAGTCTGATGTAGTTGAAGTTAAGTCGTACTTCGGAAACTCCCTTTCCAGCAAGAAATGTTGTAGCTTATTTTGACAATATTAGTGTGGAAGAACCATGAATCATCCTTTTGAATGTGGATAGGAATGCAATCTATATTTGATAAAAATGATAAGGAGCCTTATGTCTCCAGAGTGATGGATACCAAAACTATATTGGATCCCTATTATAGTTCACATATCTTGACCGTGGCAAATCCTCAAATAGATGGAAATAAACTATGGCTTAAACCAAATCAGAAGTCGTGTAGAACTTCTTTGTTTTATGGAAATTTGCTAATTGACAAGAAACTGCATTTGAGATAATACGAGCCTAATAAAAAAATTGCATCTTCATGATAAAAAAAATGTAGGACATACATAACATATTTTGGGATAGTACCTATAGAGTATTGTTCAACAATCCTCGCAAACGAACATTTGAGTTCCTTGTATGGGTACTTAAGTGAGAATACCTCAATTTGAGAAGATCTTCCAAAAGCATTTGTTGGCTCTGTAAAAAATCTCTCCAAGAGGTCTACTTCTCCATTACGGGCCTTTAGGAAGGTGTCATCTTTAGAACCTTTAAAATTCTTGTTGGGTGTTGGAATTCAAATCATCTTTCTGAAAATCGTAGATGTGAGGGATACTAGTGTCTTTTCCTCTAGTTATATTATTCTTTTCTCAGTGCTAAATTTATATGCACACAACAAAACCAATTCCTTGAAGTCGAATACCTCTGGCATGCACCTAGTCTGTGCTATATCAGAATTCCAAACTTTGTTCAAGCCTTTTTCCTTGGTTGAGAGTCTTGAATACCACTTAAAAGCTTCATACCACTAGACCTCTATGTTTTCACGTCCCAAAATGTTGGTAGTGCCTACATAATACAGTTCATTTCTCTTGCTCGACATACTTTTGTTTAATTAATTAAGTAAATAGGTGGAAATATTTTTTAAGTAATCTCCTTTACAACAAGGACTTATAAATTACCGAATTCACCAAGTATTTTCCTTAATATCATGTCATAACATTAGTTCATAAATGTTAATTATTGATTATATTTGAATTTATAGTGAATCTTTTACGGAAATCGTGTCACATTAATAACAATATTAATTCATAAGGTGTGATGGATGATGTGGTACTAAAATAATAAATGTTATTGGAAATGGTGCTCACATCTCAGGATTGATCGAAATAGGCTATGTATGGAAAGTACAAATTGAGTAATGCGATGATAATTTTGGAAATTGTGGAAGTGTGGGTTGTGCGTTATGGGAGGTGAAGGGATGAGATGAGAGGAGGGGTTTCCCGCATCCACATTCATAAAATAGACTAAGTGTGAAGGTTGATTAATTTTTCGGGTCACAAAACTGTGGTTTCATTCTGCAATATGTGGACTTGCGGATTACAAGAGGTGAAGGGATGAGATGAGAGGAGGCATTTCAGGCATCTGCATTCATAAAATAAATTAAGTGTGAAGGTTGGTTTATTTTGCGGATCACAAAACGACGGGTTAATTATGCAGAATGCAGACTTACGGTTTGCGGGTTTGTGGGCCTTTTGGCACTGATATTTTTTCCACAATGAGACTCCCACAAATGAAAAAATAGACTAAGTATAATATATGCAAAGGTAGATTAGTATAGATAAAAGGTGATATGGATCCCAATGAATTGAAAAGAGAAAAATTGACTAAGTATGGGCTTGTGGAGAGAGAGTAATGCGAGTATAGAGTAATGTGGGATCATTGGGGTGAAGAAAATGACTAAGTATGGGAACTTGTGGGGTTGCAGACTTGTGATGATAAAGGGAGGTCTTCCCACAACCTTATTTTTTGTAAAAATAACTAAGTGTGGGTCTTTGTAGATATTATCAAGTACTACCAAAGCACTAGAACATTGATCAAGGAAATTTGATCAACATGTAGGTATCAATACACAAATCTATAATAAGTGTTCACCAAATGTAAATTCCATATTAAGAACTTTAAGAACTCTTAACATTGTGATTGATAGATTTTGATGTAACAAAAGGTTTCAATAAATACATCTTTATAAAGAAAAAGCTTCAACTTAATTAAGATCTCAATTAAGTTGAATAACACAATAATGTTAGGAAATGTACCTCCACGTTAAACCTAGTAGAAGAGAAGAAGAAATATATAATCAAGAAAGTAAATGACAAAGCAATCACACGGTACGCGAAGATTTTACCTTAGAAACCCAAACAGGAAAACCAACATTCCTTGAGTGTCTTTCTCTCTTGTTGTATTATTCATTTGGAATAAAAGGTTACATACCTAACCTTGGTCTACACCTAAGACACAATAGACATCATACCTTCCTGCTTTACACAAGAACAACCTTGTAGAATTTGGCTTACATCTACATGACCAACAACCTTTTGCTAAAGATAAGCATGAAGATCAACTACAACTTCTAAAATGTCTAACATCTTACATAATACAATTACGACACGCCTCACTTACATGATTTATAGTAGGAAAAACTCTAAAGAAGGTTGCCCAAAAATGGTTACATATCCATCCATATCATTGGCTACAAATCCTGCGAATCTCGTCGTCTCAGGATTCTGTTTCAGTCGAATTACTAGTCGACCTCCATTATGACTTCAATCGATTTTCACATGAACTCCTCTTGGCTGACATATTCGACTTGTTATCGATCACTTCGACCTTCGATCACCATTGTTAAATTACTTGCAATCTGTATCTATTAGTTTCTTTTTTTGTGTATATTTATACTTATATTTTTCCATGGAATTTTTTGGGCATTGAGGTCTATTTGAGAAATAAAATTTGTCCCTCTCTATTTCAAAAGTGAGAATGAAATTTCTAGTACCTTGTGTTGAGCACTCAACACACCATATAAATTTTGTGAAAATTCTATCTTTTGGGTATCGCTTTGTTTTTTTTTCTAAATTGAGTCAATGTGTAGGGATCAATAAGTTTTTTGTTGCTATGTTTTATCATCAATCACATTCATATTGATTTGGATTTGTTGAATAGATTTACTTCTCTTCTAAAGTAGACTTGGCATTTTTAACTAAGTATACATAGCTAAAATTTTGAGCCATGCACCTATTATCGGCATCGGTGCGATCTGCATAGTAAAATCGACCACGCAACAATGACAAGCATTGATCATCGATATCTGATGTATCATTGGCATCAGGAGAATGGAAGAGTGGGTGCACCAATCACTGATTATATCTTGCGAAGAAGTTGTCAAAATCTCATCGATACACTCTAATATTCCAGATATAAAAAGTATGCAGAACAAAAATAACATGCTAGAAATGGAAGATAAACAACAATATAACCAGAACAACACCACAATGGCACTGAAATGATATCAAAATAACACCAAAAAGAGCACTTTGATTATGAGAGAAATGTTCATGGGCCTCTTCGAGGGGGAAACCTCCAGTCGAGCAGAGCTCTATTACAATAATGTCCAAGCTAGGGTTCTCATACCCTCAACTCCTATTTATACTAAATATGTCTATCAATAGAACCATCTAGAGGAAGATCCTTCTTAAAGCGGAAGCTTCTATTAGGTCTTCTTACATTCGACATATTCTATTTTATTGCAAGGCCTTATTAATATTGACCTTTATTACATCGAATTACATTGTTCTACCTATGTGAGGGCTTATTTCCCTAACATGTCCTCCCCCTTAAAAACAGCCTTGTCCTCAAGGCTTGAGATGTGGAAATTGTTGCAGAATGGTAGTTGGTTACCAAGTGGAATCTACTAGAGTTGTATCTTTCCACTGGACTAACACTTCCTTGATGGTTCACTGATGCAGGTGACGCTCACGCTAGTCCAAAATTGCTTGTGGTTGTAGCCAAATGGAACCTTCTTCGTCCAACTTAGGAAGGTTAATTTAAGTTTGGCACTTAGTTCCAATCACCTTCTTTAAGCATGAAACATGAAAAACATGTTGTAGCTTAGAATGACTGGGCAAAGCTAACCAATAGGCCACCTGTCCCACACACTTGAGAACTATAGCTTGAATAGTTCTTGCCAAAAGTTGTTGTTGAAAGTTGGGTCATGATAAAAAAACAATAGAATGTGGCATGCCATGAAGCTTGAAGACCTAATCCATGAAAAGTTGAGTCACTGTGGATGTTGTAAATGGGTGTTGAAGAGCAAAGAAATGAGCATACTTGGAAAGGCGATCAACTACCACCATGATGATTGATTTATTGCTCGATTTAGGTAATCCTGTAATAAAATCCATAGAGATATCCCTCCAAATAGCAGGTGGAATCGGAAGTGGTTGTAGTGTGTCGGGATATTTGACTATTTCGCCCTTGTTGCATTGACACACATCACATTCGGCCACAAAATTACAAATGTCTTGTTTTATACAATCCCAAAAAAAGAACATTTGACCCTGTCATAGGTTTTGGTAAACCCGAAGTGCCCAGTTGTGGGTGTAGCATGAAGCTCAGAAAGCACCATGGATTTAATTTTTGACTGTTTACTTAAATACAAATGGCCTTTGTATCGAAGCTCATCATGGAGCCAAGAGTACCATAGGGAAACTGGAGAATTGGACTGCAATTGTTGTATCGGATGTGAACTTTTGGGATCATGTAGCCATTCATGGTGAACGGCTTGGAGCCAATCTGGTACAATGAAGGAGAGAGAAAAAAGGGAGCCTTCATCTTCATATTTTTGGGAAAGTGCATCCACAACCACATTGTCTTTGCCTTTCTTGTAAATGATATCATAATCATATCCAAAGATCTTAGTCACCCATTTTTGTTGCTGTGGGGAGGAAATGCGTTGTTCCAGAAACTACTTGAGGCTTTGATGATCTATCTTGATTTGGAATCATTGCCCCAATAGATAAGGACGCCACAATTCAACGGCATGCAGAATAGAAAACATTTCCTTTTCATAGATTGATTTGCCCAAATTTCGTTCAGACAGTTGTTTGTTGGTAAATGCCAAAGGTCGACCCTCTTACATAAGGACAGCGTCAATACCTTTCCCTGAAGCATCACATTCCAGGAAAAAGGTCTTTGTGAAATCAAGAAGGGCCAGGACTGGAGTGGTGCACATGGCCATCTTCAAGGTTTGAAAATCCTGAGCAACTGTTGGAGTCTAAGTGAAAGAATTATTTTTAAGGAGTGTGGTGAGAGGTGCCACAATCTTTCCATAATTATTAACAAACTTGCGATAATAACTTGTTAAGCCCAGAAATCATCGCAAGCTTTTGAGAGTCTTTGGGTGAGGCCAGTCTTGCATAGCTTCAATCTTTTTAGGATCCACCCTAATGTTTTTCTTGCCAACAAGATGACCCAAGTATTTGACTTCTGAGGCGCCAAAATCACATTTAGATTGTTTCAAGAAAAAGTTGGTGCTGAGAGACAAGCGGGGTTGGTCGAGTGGATTAAGGACGAATATCACCGCCTAAGATGACTTAGCTCCCTGCAACATCTAAGTAAGTTCGAATGATAGTAAAAAGTCATAGCAGAACTAGCAGTTACTTGTACTAAAAAATAGGTAAGTGTGATCCCCCCTAGAAAATAAAATAGAACATATTTACTGGTGATATTATCCGCAATCGCCTGAATCTCGAGACGCTCTTCAAACCGATCGTATACTTTATTGAGATAGGTAAACTTAAATTCCCCCTCAGATGGAGAACGCAGTCAACATGAGCAATATGGTCTGTCTAGGTTTTGTTATAGATGAGGATATAATCAAAGAAAACTAAGACAAAATGACGGAGAAAAGGGCGAAAGACATGATTCATGAGGATTTGGAAGGTGGAGGGGGAATTACACAAGCCAAAGGGCATGACCAAAAACTCATAGTGGCCCTCATGAGTTCTAAAGGTGGTCTTAGGAATGTTTGCCTCCTTCATACGGATCTAGTGGTAGCCAAAACAAAGATCAAGTTTAGTAAAGAACCGGGCGCCACTCAATTCATCCATGAGGTCATAAATGACAGGAATGGGAAATTTGTATTTAATGGTGAGTTTGTTGAGGGTGTTGGAGCCGCATTTTCCAAGTGGTTGAAATATAATTCTTAAATTTAAAAGTTGGTTTTCAAGCTGTCTTTTACTTTTTGATCCTTACCCACTGAAAGCCTCAATACCCCGACATGCGAAGTGGTGATGGCCTTTATAGTTCTAAATCACCGTCACTTAACCATTAAACAAGTTTATCACTTTTTTATTACCTCATGCTATCGCACTTTGGGAGTTACAAGTAGCATGGTTTTCAAACTCCGATATGCGAAGTCGCGAAGCGGTTCCAAAAGTTACCCCAATTAGTGTCAGGAGTAAATCCTTTAAACCTCGCTCAAACATTATCGTGCTTTCGTGACTCGGTGATCGCTCTTTCCAAAAGCCACATCTTTCTGACTCTGATCCATGAAGTCGTGATTTCCTTCTTTAGACATGGATTAACTAAAAGCTTGGGCAATGTCACAGGTAAAAAGCTAAATCGTGCCATCGCGATTTCAGGTATTTTGGACTCCAAGACTAGGAGCGAAATCATCCGAGACAGCGAACACCAAAAAGAGGTTTCAAGGGATGAAAGTACAAAATTGAAGGGACTTAACTGAAGTAATAAATGCCTGAAAGGACCTTTAACATACACAGTCTACGGATGAGTTTTTTTAATGTTTCCTCTTTTCTTTATTATCATGAATCTTTTAAACATTTATGGAATTGATTTGAGTCTTGATGAGTTAATAGAAAATAGGATCTCATTTCACGCCTAAATCTTTCCATTAAACGACTTGACCGTTCTGTCAACAAGGACTCACGCAAAGTTGAAAGATCAAAGCAAGGGAGTTTCTTTCATTATTTCAATTTTATTTATATTTTGCGCGCAGAGATTTTTCATCAGGATAACTTCTATATGTATTTACAATTCTTACTACAGGAAATCTGAGTACAGAGTTCTCTATCATGGCTCCACGAAAAGTGTCCAAGGCGATTGTCGAAGTTCACGTCAAGGCTCAGATGTTGTTTCCGATACTTCACCCTGAAGTATTGATACTGTCAAGACCTGGACATACATCTCTGACATGCTTCAGGCCGAATCGGTGAATTGTTCAAATGATTCCAGCGATAACGAGAAGGATGATTTGGCCACCAAATACAAAATCATTAGCGGCAAGGCCACAACTCCTTCCCTATTATGATATGATCAGATGGGCACTAGACCATGTGGATATCCCGACCAGGACTATTATCAGTGAGCAGAAGGTGATGATTGGGAATTTTAGACCAGAACATTTAAAGGTAATGTATCAGCTATCACCCACACCAAACTTCGCGTAAAACACCGAGTTTTTGGAAGGTTTCAAGGGGAAGGAATGTGAGCAATATGGCAGAAACTTGTCCGATTTGATCAAGGATTGGGTTTCACACCCTGCAAAGTTCAGGGTGGATTCCAATGGAATTTATTTAATCTCCTCCTTAGAACCACAATTCAGGTATATAGCAATGATGACCTGTAGGTTGTATGGGAAGGAGGACACCACGCACTTTTTCCTCCTGTGGGTGCCTCTAATTCATACAATCACTAAAGTTTTTTCTTTCGACTAGGAAAAACTGTTGTCGGACAGTCTAACCAGTCAAATTACCGAATATCGAGCTCAAAAGGCGAGTGAGAAAGCAGCTTCATTTTTCATGTCCACCTAAATCATGGATGTTATTTGTTTCATGATGCCTTTCCCTCTAATGAGTTGGAGCTGGACTCCATCTAATGCTGAGCCTATTCATGTCTATCACTCGAAACTTTGGGAGGACAAGGCCCAAGAATTCATATACTAGATTTTCAACTGGGTAATGGTACCGATGCATGTCTCCATCTTCGATAACCCACCTCCCAGGATTTCAGATAGCATTGCGGCCAACTTGAGTAGTGTAGATGACTGGTATGTAGAAGCCGAGTTTTCATACATCAGGGTTTTTGGCGCCTCTGTTCCCCGATATGCTCTACCACTATTCGTGTCGGATAAGCTGGTATGTCACGAAATCGCCAGGCAAATCGTGCTCGGTGGTATAAGCAAAGAGCTCAAGGGATTTTCAAAGAAGGTATGGCCGCCCTTCCCCATTCATTTTAATACATATTCTTTATTAGACTTCGGACACGCCAAAGCCGATGCTACGGCCTTGGAGGAATTTAAATTGGTCGACATCGAGTTTAAGAAACATGACCCACATAAGGTCGTGAGTAATCACTTGGCGAATTGTGGCCTGAAAAGATATGAACATGAGCATTCGCCTCATGACGACATCTTCCGAGGTGCAAGATCCTATGCCGATTCAAGCCTTGTCACCCGAAGATATGGCCGATTTCTTCAAATTCAAGAACACCGGTAGAGCTGCCTTCCCCCATTTTTACAGGGTAACAACCCACAGACTACAGATATACAGTAATCGGAAGCCAAGGGCTCAAATGATTCAAGTCCTGACTAGGAGGAAAATCAGGAAAAGACAGAGAAAACTGGAAACCCGGAACAAGAAGCCGAGATCCTCGACCTAGGGAAAGGAAGACCAGAAGTGGTTGTTATCCCAGAGAAACCATCCAAGGAAATCGGCAGTCCCATCGCTTCTATCACTCCCCTACAGTTCACAAAGGGGACCCCCGATACAGGATGGATTTTCGGCAAAGAACTAACACCCATTACTATAGAAGAGTTGCCTCCGAACGAATTTTTCTTCGATAACAAGAGAAAGGCCATTGTGAAGAAAGAGATTTACCAAGAAGCAGGCACAGTAGCCAAAAAAATTCAAAATCCTAGCTGATGGGAAGGCCGTGAAAAAGGAGGAATTCACCACTCAGATAGCAGGGACATTAGGGGCTTTTGCTACAGCCAACCAATATTCTGTCGGATCCCTAAAGGAACAGTTAAAGAGAAAGAATCTCTTGATCAGTAAATTGGAGGCTAAGCTAGCTACAGCAGAGGCAAATGCCAGAGATCGGGTGAACGCAGGTCTAGAGCAAGCTAGAGCAGCCTATCAAAAGGAAATCGAGCAGCTCAGATATGATCTCGAGCAAATACATCAGTCGGCCCAGACCAGCCAAGCACAGGTAAGCCAGTAAGAAGAACTGATAAGGCAGTTATAGGTAAAGTTGAATTCTACCGAGAGCCAGGTTATAGATATCGAGATATTCCAATCCCAAGCCATTGAGATCCAAAAGAGAGTGTCAATAACTCAGCAAGATTTACTTGCTAAAGTGGAAGCCATCCAAAACCATTTCCAGACCATTGACCAAGCGCTGGAAGACATTTATTTGAGAGAAAGAGAAGTTGGGGCGGCTCGGGTCACTTTCCAAGAGGCCATTATAGCCACGAAGAAAAAGGAAATGGTCAGTAGTTCCAGACTCTCCATCCCAGAGCAAACCAGGGGAAACATCTTGTTGAAGGCGTGGGAGCGTAACATATTAGAAAACAGAGAACGAGCTAAAGAAATAAGAAGCTCTTGTCAAGAAACTTTCGGCTTGATAAATGAAATTTTGTCAGAGCTCGATAGGGAAAGAAGCGCTGGGACACTGGGATAGATCAATATAGCCAAGCACCTGCTCGATATCAAGGAGAATGAGGAAAAAGAGCAAGCTGAAATATCACAGATAAGCCAGATTGATATTGTCCAAGTGGATAAATGGTTAATAAAGCCAAGTGTACAGCTATGTTCTATCATCACTGAAGACCGACAAGTAGAAGAAAGGTTGCCACAGTTAGCAAAGGATTGTTACACTTTTGAGGCAAACAACCAAACTGAGCCTTCAAAGTTGATAGCCCAATTGATCGAAAAGTGTGTCAATTGCATTGGGCAGGCGAAAGGGCAGGTGTCTGGCGTCAAATGATGACAAGTGTTATTTTATTCTATTTCTGGGGAAAGAAGAGTAAAGAAAGGAAGGTGTTATGCCCGCATGAAGGAGGACAAAGACAAAGAAGTGAAACGCTTGAATTTCCCCTTTTGTAACCGAAAAATTCTGGAATGATTGAAATTCGAATGTTTAGAAGTTTGTATAAATATGCATTTTGAAGCGAGAACAGAGGCTGGACCTTTCTTGGCCGATTGTAATAGAGACTTTTTTCCTTTTGAAAATTAATACAAAGCAATCTRAAGATTCTTGATTCCRTGAAGACTGAGTTATGAGTTTTGTTTTCTYTGTTATCTTATATTAAATTTCATTTYGCATATATATTTWTKATGAATRCTTAGCTGCAATTTAGTAYAACTTCTAYTGTGGTGACCAACTTTTTAGTCGTCTAATCRCTTGCAGTTTTTCCTCTGTATYGGCTATCAGCAGGTACAAGACCTGTGAAMTTTTTAGATCTCTATATTTTATGMTTTGTCAGATTACTTCTTGCCTTTTTCTTCTTCTGTTTACAGGGCAAGATTCTCCCTTGATAGGARCCTCGCATTGTCRAYTGCTTAATGTTTTCTCAAATTTCATACATGATTCTTTAAAAAGTTAACTCAGTTACGGGAGAAGGCCTTTGGTTTGTGTTCTACCTTTAACATCGGATTCGAAAGTTCTCTTTTATACGGTCAAAAAATTAAAGTATCTTTTTAAACATTGAACTTTCTTTTCAAATTTTTTTCCTCCATGACTGTGCCTGTTGCAAGATAGCCCAACATTGAACCCGACCTATCGGATCAAACCAGCATCGCTTTGAGCCTTTTTGACACTATACTTAAAACTGCCATTGCCCGGGTAGAACTCGAGCGTTCATGGGCCACAATTGAACAAGATATAAGCATCCAGGAACATTTTGAAGTGAGACAGAGACAACTTAGAAATCAGCCTTAGCCTCCTTTCCTGAAGGTTGAATTTTCCCCTTTTTATCTTTTACTCACTTTCGGATGCCTAGACCCTATACTTTCTAGCCTTAAGTACAGACTCTGGAACAACAGAGGGCACAGAAGTTAGGACACATGCTCCAAGAACCTTCTTTCTTCGGGACCATGACCACAGGAGAAGAGTAGGGGCTCGTACTAGTGCGTATAACACCTGCATTAAGCAGTTCTTGAACCATTTTCTCAATTTCATTTTTTGGGGAAAAGGGGTGACGATAAGGATGGATATTTGGAGGAAGGCTTCCTGGTATAAGGGGAATGGAATGATTATGAACACCGTGGGAAGGTGGGAGTCCCTGGGGAGTGGAAAACACCAACTGATGTTTAGAGAGGATGGATTGGAGGTCTTGCGGCACAGAGGGTGTCTCAGTTGCCTGTATGGCATGGAGTTGGGCAATAACACCAGAATAACCTTTTTTGAGCAGTTTTTACATGCGATGGGAACTAATGATCTCAAGTGAACCGGCAGTGATGCCTTGGAACTTATATTTTTGGCCCTCCTGGTCGAATTGCATGGTTAATTCCTTGAAATCCATGAGAATGGGACCCAAAGTACTTAGCCATTCTGCACCTAACACAATGTCACGGTCACCCATGTCAATAGCAAACATATGAGATTTCAGGTGCTAGTCACCAATTTGGAGACGCACATTTTCACAACTCCCTCCACATTTCATAGAGCCGCCATTGGCAATCATGATTTGGAAATTATTGACTGCATGGATATAGCAATGAGTTTCTTGGGCAATGCGGCGATGAATAAAATTATGGGTGCTTCCACTATCAACAAGAATGATGACCTTCCTATGTTTGATGTAATCGATTAGCTTGAGGGTTTGGGGAGTAGAGAAGCCAGTGAGAGCATTTAGGGAAATGATCGATTCTATTTTGGGAGGGTCTGAGGGGGGGGTTATGTCAGTGGTTTCAAGTGACTTGGACATAAGGGGAGTTTCAACATCCTCTTTCGAAAAATCCTCTTAGATGGCCATAAAAAGATTGTGTTCCTTACACTTGTGGCCTGGAAAATATTTTTCATCACAATTATAACAAAGGCCTTTGAGTTGGCGTTCAACCATTTTAGCCCTGGTCAATTTTTGGATCTTTAGTGGAGCAGAGGGAGTAGTGGGATTTATAGATTTAGTGCGAGGAATAAAGTAGGGTTTCCGGTTTTGAGAAGATACAACCTGTTGTGCTTCTTTATCTCTTTTAGTATCCTCCACCCAACTCTGAGGCTGAGCCATGAGGACATGGGCATGAATCTCATCCTTGAGGCCACTAATAAAACATTCTTGGAAAAAGGCATCAAACATGCCCTTTGTCCGAAAAGTCAGGCGCTCAAAAGCAGCTATAAAGTCTTCCACTGTTCTGGATTGTTTCAACTTTGTCAAATGGCCTAAATGGTTGGTGTCAATGTCAAAGCGTTCATAAGTGTCCAAGCAATATACCCTTGACAGGAAGTTTTTCTCCATTGCCACCATTGCCAACGTTCTTGATCTAGATGGAGAACACCATACCGGAGTTTGGCCAAGTCATCTGTAATGTTGTATAAAGAGAAATAATGTTCTATTTGGGTTACCCAACTAGTGGGATCTGAGCCATCAAATTTGGTCACATCCACCCGCGGAAAGCATAGGTCACGCTAAAAGTGATGGGGCTGCAAAATTATGGGAATGAGAGGAAGTTTCAGCTTCGGTATGTGGAGGTGGTTCAGATAAAGGGTTATCTGTAGGGATATGCAGCTTAGTGAAGATCATCGAAATGATAGATTCAATTTGGGTAGTCATGTCTTGTTTGAGTTCCTCGATTGAGGCAGCGATGGAGGACTGCATGGTGGTATTTATGGCGGCAACATTGGCACTGAGTTGTTTCACTTCTTGTTGGGTCTCTATGAAATCAGATTGCAAGGTATTGAAGCGAGCTTCCAAGTCTTGGCTACGAGTATGGGCCATGATGACAAGGGAACCGAAATGGGACAGGTGGGGTCAAAAATTTTTGTTGAAAAATGATATGTATGAATGTGATAAGGACGAAGAGATTAATCCAATAGAATAGGTCTCAAATAATGGTGCAAAAATTTCCAGACTTTTTTTTTTTTGCAGAGTTATACTCCAGTCTAAAGAATAGTGCAGTGATGAAATGCCCAAATGCTTAACCAGGAAGAAATTTGTAGTGATTTGGAAACCTGAACACACTTGTGCGGCAATAGATCTTATCTATTTTAATTTTTTTGTTTTCGTCCCCAAGGGTTAGGTATTCAAGGGTTCTACAGACAAGGGTTTTCCCTGTGCTATAACTCTCTAATATACGTATGGGGTCCAATAGTAGTACTCGGCCCAATATCTCAGGGCACTAACTAAGGAGGCTAGACCATGCCCTTAGCCATACTACCTGACTACCCAGGTACTAGAGAGTATCTTCCCGAGTGTTGTTCTCAGTGGCACTATAGCAGTCAGGTGGTCGATCAGTTTATCTAAAGAGGGCTTCAAGAAATCTTGGTCGATCCCTACACAGGTGATGTCTGATGCGCTACCACTCGAAGGGGTACCAACAGGGGTTACAAGGGTGGCCAACATATGTGCGCTTAAGTACCACTTGTATTTCTTGCATGTATGAATCCCTCAACCGCGGGTTTATGCGCGTAATGACAGATCTTTGTGGCTTAAATACGTCAGAATATGTCTCTACCCTGAAAAAAAATTTAACCTACAATTTCTGCCGAGGAAAGTGCTCTGATACCACTTGTTAAGAACCTGAATATATCTACAAATATAATCACCACAAATACTGAATACACAATAGATCCACAGAGAAATATAGAAAAACAATATGCAAAATCATTTTTATTACTATCAAACCCTTGAGGTAGGGAAACAGTACCGTACAATGGATTCTATTATGGAAGGGATCCTCTCCTGTTCACTTGCCCCTTCGAGGGGCTTCCTCCTGATGAGCTTCAACTCCAAACATAATATTTCTCTTCATATCCCATTACATTGCTTGAACCCCTTTATATAGTGCTACTATCACCTAAGAACATTCCAGAGGAGGAATCTTCTAGAAGTAGAACCTTCTAAGAAGACCTCTTATATTTATTATATCTAACTACCCATTTATTATATCTAACTACCATAGTGGGCCTTATTTAATAATATAGTGGACCTAGTCCACCTTACATTGAATGGCCTCCACTATTATCACTATGGGCCCTTTGGGGCCCCACTACTACCTCTCTATCTACCTAACATTACATCCCCCTTATGAAAGCATTGTCCTCAACGCTTGTTGTACAACCATATACCAGGGTCCCATGGATAATTATGGACCATAATGTTGAAGAAGATTGGAGAACCAAGGTCCCATGTAGAAAGGAAAGCCACCATGTTGAAGTAGTCCAACCGCCATTGCAAACCTGGGTCCCATGTCGAAGTGCTCATGTGAACTCCCCGTGGAATATTTTGGAACCCAATAACCAACTCAAAATGATGCTCCAAAGACCGACACATGTCATGTGGATCCAAATAAGAAGATCCATCCACATAGTGGAAAAGGGTCGTAGCATAATCTGGAAGGAATAATACCACTCTATAATATGCAGAATGGACACTAGTAATAATCATTGGCTCTTGATTTGTCACATTGATGCTTTCTACAGAAGGTGGATTAGAGTCATCAAATAAAATATTAAAGTGGTTGTCATCCTAGAAATCACAACTATCCATATACCAATCATCACAATCGGCCTCAAAATTATACCAAGCATATAATTCTTGATTATATGCATCTCTGATGTCCTCCATAAGAAATATCTCATGCATGCTATCCAATGAATCTTGAATACTACGAAAACTATCATTGAGGGCATCTGCAAGGTCATGCAATCTATCATGCACTATGCCATACAATGTGTCAAACAATTGAGTTTTGAATGCTTCAGTAATCTATAGAATTTCTTTGAGGGTTTGAGAAGAAATAGCCATCTAAGCATCCTATGAAAATTTATGAACTCTGCAGTCCCTCCGCCATCATGAAAAAACCCAATAAATTACTGTAGAAAATCGCGGCGTTTTCTGGAAAAACCCTGAAAAACAGTTGAATTTAAAATGCTCATAACTTCACTTCCCGAACTCCGTTTCGGCAGATTTTTTTTTGAAATTGGGTGAAATTGTGAGAGGAACTCAAATTGATAATTTGTATGGGCAAATTCAGTCTCCAACTGCTACAGAAATATTATATATATATATATATATATATATATATATATATATTGCGTCGTCGTCCGCGAAAAAAAACCCTGAAAAATTGTAGATTTTAAAACTTCAATATCTTGACTTCCCGGACTCCGTTTAGGACGATTTGTTTTTTCAAATTGGGTGTTTTTCTGAGAGGAAATCAGATATACAACCTATTTTTGCAAATTGTTCATAGAAATATACTGAAAAATTATGGAATGTCGCGGCCCTCTTTTTTCTTCTCCGAAAACAAATCTGCAAAAATAAAAACAAAATTGCCCACAATGTCTGCCAAGGAAAGTGCTCCGATACCACTTATAATATTCCATATATAAAAAGTATGCAGAATAGAAGTAAAATGCTAGAAATGGCATATAAACAACAATATAACCAGAACAAAACCACACTAACATTGAAATGATATCAAAATAACACCAGAAAGAGCACTTTGATTCTGAGAGCAATGTTCACGAGCCTCTTCGAGGGGGAAACCTCCAGTCAAGCAGAGATCTATTATAATAATATCCAAGCTAGGGTTCTCATAACCTTGACTCCTATTTATACTGAATATGTGTTGGCACAAGGGCAAACCTAGGGTTCAACGCTACAACAGCGCACCAACAAAACCCTAACTACCGGCCCTTTCAACAACACCTGCGAAGCAGATGAAGGCTCACTCGAGGTAGAGGCAGGGGTGGTTGCAAGACTCTAGTGTCTGCAACCTTAGCTGGGACACAGATCTGTGATTCTAATCACTTAACAAAGCACTCAACAGTTATATTTATCAATATTCAGTTCTTAGTTACATCGCAGTTAAACCCTAATTACAGTACAACGCAGTATTCAACCAGATCTAGCATCTGACAACACTTAGCATGAAGAAACAGATCAGATCTTAACAGATTCAACACTTAGCACATCTATATAAGTCAGATCTAGCATCCATCCATATTATTAATCACTAAGAATCGACATATCATTCATCTATATTAAAGCACTAATCACATTAACATATAAGCACATCAACACATTGCACAAAGCAGAGCAACATAGCATGTATGCGGTTCACCTCCACCCTGGGACTATGTCCACCAACTCTTTGTCTTCTTTATTAACTTCTTCAATAAGTTACATGCACAGAGCCTCGAAACCCCTACTCCATAGAGGATAGGGGATCTTCACAGCTCCCTAGATCCTCCTTCCCTGAGTAGATCTAAGCATGCAGCCTTCTACAGTCTCTTACAATGACTTGCACTTAGCTCTGCAAGTCTCACGCAGTATGCACCAAAGCACTTACAACTCTTGATCACACAGATCCAACTCTAGCACTTAGCCAACTTGCAACAACTACTTCTTACATTGTCTAGCTTTCTATTTATACATACAAAATAGGCCTAAGCATGGGTAAACCCATGGGTCGACATTCCCATACCCATTCCCATCCCAAATCCCAAAAAGGGCCCTAAAAGGGGTCGACATCCCGCGATCTTCGCTTCATCTTGTGCTCCTCCTTCGACAGCCTATCGAAGTCCCAAGATCCAGTCAAACATGACCAAGAATCCTCAAAGCTTGGTTACGGGCCAACAGGCCCCCAACACTCACCTGTGACTCGTCTCGAGTCACTCTGATCTGACTACTTCTGCTTCAAAATCCTCGAGCTTGGATTGAGGTGCTTCGACTCGTTGTTGTGCTACGGCCTCCTATTCAGTGAACTCTTGTATGACTACTTCGTTGACAGGTCCCTCGAGGTGTTGTTCAACTGCAGTGACAACATGCTCCAGTTCCACTCCTCGGCCTTCGATTTCTGTGAACAGTTGGTAAGCCTCATCCTGTACAGGTTGGAGCCTCTAAGTTACTTCTATAACTCTACTCTGAATAGTATGGACCTGCTGCTCTTGGGATCACTTCATTCTTTCCACAGCTGATAGGGGCTTCAATTGCGCCTGTATTGTTTATGCTTGATACTTCGCCTCTTGGAGCTGCGACTCCAGTGCCTTCAGTTCTGGATTCTCAGTTAGTTGCTTGTAGGTCTGGGCACTGCGATCAATCAGTTTCTTGCATTCTAGGGCAAGGAATTTTATTCTTTCAACTGTGCTTTGTGCAGTTGCTTCCCTTTGGTCCCTTACATCCTGCAGGGTGTCAGGTACAGTGCGGAGCTCTAAATCTGTTATTCGTTGTTGTAGCTGTTGGACAGATTCTACGAGCTGCTCTACTTGATGTGTGACTCAGTCTTTAGCCTGTAGCTCTAATCCTATCACATAGCGAAAGGCTTTGTTTACTGCTTCTTTTACTTCTAGTTGCTCTGCGAGCAACCATTCTTTCTCTTGATGCATCTATGCTTTCTCCACTTCAAACTTGGGCTGGAGATCAACCTTCTCTTATTCTATTATTCTGCGTTGTTCTATAATGCCACATTGTACTTGCTTCAAGGTCTCGATAGCTTGTTCTACTTCTTCTTGTGCGTGATGCAGACAAGCTTCGACCACATCAGCGAATCGGTGGAGTTGGGCTGGCTCATCCCCCAACTCTGGTTCTCTTGATGACAGGGGCGCAGTGGACACTATGTGGCTGGACTAAAGGGCCTGTTGTACCCCTCGAAACTTGACCTTAATTCTATCATACATTTCCTCCTGCTTAGATTCTTTTTTCTCCACGATTTCTAGCGAAGCGTTGTTGAGGGTGGCTATGATGAAGTCGAAGTCATCAGTAGTAAGCACGGTCTTCATCTTGGTCACGGTGGCTCTCGATTTCTTCCAGGAAGAAGGTTTCAGGGAAGAAACCTTCCTCTTCTTCAAGGGATCGGTCTCATCTCTCGGCAGTGTTACTTCACCTTGCTTATGTTCAACTCGTTGGCACAGGGGTAGACCTAGGGTTCAACGCTACAACAACGCACCAACAAAACCCTAACTACCGTCCCTTTTGGCAACACCTACAAAGTAGATGAAGTCTCACCCGAGGTAGAGGCAGGGGTGGTTGCAAGACTCCAGTGTTTGCAACCTTAGCTGGGACACGGATCTATAATTCTAATCACTTAACATAGCACTCAATAGTTATATTTATCGATATTCAGTTCTTAGTTACATCACAGTTAAACCCTAATTACAGTACAACACAGTATTCAACCAGATCTAGCATCTGACAGCAATTAGCATGACGAAACAAATCAGATCTTAATAGATTCAGCACTAAGCACATCTATATAAGTCAGATCTAACATCCATCCATAGTATTAAGCACTAAGCATCGACAGATCATTCATCTATATTAGAGCACTAAGCACATTAACATATAATCACATCAACACATTGCACAAAGCAGAGTAACGCAACATGTACATGGTTCACCCCCACCCTGGGGTTACGTCCACCAACTCTTTGTCTTCTTTATTAGCTTCTTCAATAGGTTACATGTACAGAGCCTCAAAACCCCTACTCCGCAGAGGATAGGAGATCTGCACAGCTTGCTAGATCCTCCTTCCCTAAGTAGATCTAATCATGCAGCTTTCTACAGTCTCTTACAATGACTTGCACTTAACTCTACATGTCTCACACAGTATGCACCAAAGCACTTACAACTTTTGATCACATAGATCCAACTCTAGCACTTAACCAACTTGCAACAACTATTTCTTACATTGCCTAGCTTTCTATTTATACATACAAAATAGGCCTAGGCATGGGTAAACCCATGGGCCGACATTCCCATCCCCATTCCCATCCCAAATCCCAAAAAGGGCCCTAAAAGGGGCCGAGATCCCGCGATCTCCACTTCATCTTGTGCTCCGCCTTCGACAGCCTGTCGAAGTCCCAAGATACAGTCAAACATGACCAAGAATCCTCAAAACTTGGTCAAGGGCAAACAATATGTCTATCAATAGAACCATCTAGAGGAAGATCCTTCTAGAAGTGGAAGCTTCTATTAGGTCTTCTTATATTCAACTTATTCTACTTTATTGCAAGGCCTTATTAATATTGACCTTTATTACATTGGATTACATTGTTCTACCTATGTGAGGGGTTAGGTCCCTAACATACACCATCGCCATCAAGGAAGTATGAAAATGAAAATGCTAACATCGACACACCTAATGAACCTCCGATCGATGATACATTGTTCGGGGTCGGTGATATCCAAAGAAAACCTTTAACTATGGAAATTTTTACTTCGACACACCGTCGATCACCAATCCCCAATCGGTAATACGTTTTCGGCATTGACAGAATCCGAGGGATGAAATCACAAAATAATGAGCATAGAGACTTGTCGATCGTCGATCCTGGATATGTCGTCAGCATTGACATGATAGGTTGAGGTTCCTAGGGCCATGTCTAAAGAAAATCCCCAACACTGAAGAAACTTTTTAATGAAGGAACCAAAATCAAATGCCACATGTCATGGTCGCCCTTCCAGATCAACATTTCCACTTCAGTACTATACGGCAGTACGGGTCGGAATCGGAGCTTTTGCTAAAAATGGTATTAACAAATGTTGTCTAATAAAACGTCAACACTGATCAACTTGTTTAAAATGATAGGACATCAACAGTATGATGGGACACCTTCAACAAAATATAGGATCTGATTTATATTATTTAATAGGCCAATTAATGCTTTGATCAACACACGTTTCTATCCCGTGCACCGACCAAATAATAGGAGTTTGAAACCGTCGATGAACTACGACGTACACTACTCCTGCGTCGCCATCCTACGATTGCATTTAATCTTGAGCATGACTCGGATCTTGGTGATGGATTGTGCAGACCGCATTTATGCCCTGAATTCAGGAACTGACGCGACAAGGTAAGTATGCTCTATGTTTAAATTGTAAATACAAATTCAAATGCAACATTATGTACACAAGTCTTTCATTCCTAGAGCAGTCGAAGGAGCGAGAGAGATTTTCAAGAGCTCACAGTCAATTTTCATAATTCTAAACAATATTAAGCTTGTGCGAAGAGGAGGAAAAATGCCTCCAAGGAAGCCAACGACCAGGCACTCGCTGAGAGCACCAAAACTGAAAGAAGCAGAGGTCGGTGAAGGATCTTCACCCAACGCTGCTAGATAGCTTGATTTTACCACTAAAGTGGAACCATTCATCTGCACATCTACCAAAAGGGTGTTTTCCTATCCTCTTACATTCAACGACACAAAGACAAGCACTTGATCGAAAGTGGTGCTCCCGCGGTGAGTAGATTTGTTTAACAGAATCAACCGGGGATATTACCCAAAGTTTATACCACACAATGACCCGAACGTTAGAATGCTCGATGACCAATTATTCCCAAACATTTGGCGATCATGCCTACACATGGTAGCCTGTCGAACCCTGGTCTTGCCTTGCATTGAGACCCTGGAGTGGATAATAGACCACACAGATGCGACAAAATGTGTGGTCAATGATGAAAATGGCTGATGTGTTGGAGTTTTTCTCCCAATAGAGGTCCAGAAATACTACAAACTCATAGACCCAGAGGAAAGATTAAATATTGATTTTGTGATAAAAATTTATGAGTTCCATGACACTAGCAGGTTGATGGCCTCGTGGTGGAAAGAAGATAAGAAGTTTACAAACATGAGCAATGGTTGGTATGGTACGACCAATCTCAAAGATCCATATATTTATATGATGGCTCTGATCTGTCGATTATACGGGGAAAGGGATTGCACCAAGTTTTTGGAAGCATGGATTCCCCTGGCATACACTGTGGCAATCTCCGGTAGAAGCTTCAAATGGGGAGCGATCATTTCTAAACAATTGAGAACCAACATATTGCAAGCCCACACACCAAAGGATGGAGAAACATCATCTTTTCACATGGTGTCATACTTATTGGACGTTATCTGCACAAGGAACATCTTCTCAAGCATGAATCTGAGTTGGCATGTTGTGGAGCTACCCGTGCATGTCTATTTCATCATTCTGTGGGAGAATGAGTACAAGAAATCTTACGCCCTCATATGCGATGAATTTATAGCTCGAGTATATTTCATTCTTTTTAAGAAAGAATTTCGAAGGCTTATAGCAGCAGCCAAGAAAATGATTTCAAAAGTAGGCCGCTGGTACCTGGAAGAAACCATCACCTATATCATAGTGTTTGGGGTCACTAGCGCGCCATATTTACTCCCCACTCATGTCCCAGACTGACTCATTATGGGAGAAATATGTTATCAAACCATTATGCAAGGCTATAATTCCACTCTGGTAAAGGACAAAAAGAGAGCATTCATACCATATGGATTTCATATAGGGTTTTACATGGTAAAAGTGTTAGAATATAATGGATGTGCTCGTTTTACCATCAACAATGTAACACCCCTTTTCGGCCATCCTACCGTGTAGGTGTTACTACGCGGAATAACACATTCTCATCCATAGTTAATCACATGCATTTACGCAGTAAAATACATTTAAGCTCAGAGTACTCATAAGAGACATTTTAACATAAATAATCCATGGCACCTACATTAATCCAAATGCACAGCGGAATGCATGATCACTTTAATACACAGAGATACCAAAACATATTGATAAAATGTGATAAAACATAGTTAGACACTTATCTTATAGTAATGGTGGTTCCACCAACCAAGTGCAGGCCTTCCACGAACCTCCCAGCCGTAGACCACACTGCTCATCATCTCAACAGTGGATCACCCCCGACTTGGGACCGAGCTCCACCCCAAGGTAAGGAATCCTAGGCTAGGCTGAGGTTACAGGAAAAAACAGCACAAAAATATCTGGAAGGATTCTTCCCAAAGATGCCATCTTATGCCCACTACTACCAGACTCTCATTCCCCACATGCCTGTTCCGCCCGAGAGTATACACCTTCACACGCACAGTCCATCGGTGCTAACCTCCCTCTTTGGGTCTCGGCAACAGGACGGATCAGGAAGTCTCAGAGCCCGTATCTGGTGCTGGACACTCTCTGGAAGAAACCACTTCCCATCAAACTCTTTCACCTGGAAAGAGTTGCTCACAGGCCTGACAACCTACCTCTTCCAACATCAACCACCTCCCTCACCTAGAGAGGGGTCATACACAAGCTCAGCAATGGCTTACTCTGGCTAATATGCCATGCGCAGACCAGCACTACGTGACCACCACAGTCAACCGGGAATACAAACTCGGGCTTCTCACACAAGCTCAACAAGGGCGGCAAGGTCTCACGGTGTTGATTCTGGGAACTACACAGACTCTCTACCCCCGCCCCATGGTCGTTTCCCTTCCACCCTACCCAAGATAGACTCCCCCTCTGGTGTCGGGAATGCATGACAGACAATCCACGCAAGGGTCACGCAAGTTCGAACGGTTCAGACCCGGGGATGTACCAGCTATCCGCACAAACACAGATACATGCCTCCTCGATTCAGAGGAGGTACGAGGGTTTTGCTGCAAGAGTCATACCCCTTCCCTCCTAGCAGTCCGTGAGTCCCCTGCAGGAGGAACCCCCAACACGGCTCATCTCGGCCTTTTATTGCATGGCCAGGGTTGACACTTGTCACCCATGGGACTGCATGCGTTCCACCAGCACGCGTTCCTCCCACCACTTGGGAAATCATGTGTCCTTCCAAAAGGACTTAGGATAAAAACATATGATGCACATATCTTTTGAAATAATATTAAAATATTATTTCTAGGTTTAAGCCCCCCCTAGGCTTAGCCCCTAGGCTCAACACTTAGCCCCTTTTTCCCACCTCCAGCCCCTAATTCCTTGCCCACTATGTGGATGCTCAGTCCCCCTTCACTCATTCATCGTGGTCGGTCTGCACCTGGCGGTGTTTATATTTTATTAATCGATCTGCATACATCCAAGTTCATCTATAGGCTCATAGCCTTCAACACTTAGCCTCCCTAGCCTAACAAACACATAAGCCTACCAGCTTATACCAAACTCGGCTCACCAGCCTATAAAACATGTTTACAATTCATTTCATATATCAGGATTTGCAATGGGGCTCGGCCTTGGAGACACTACAATCCCCCTCCCCTTATTTTTGCACTGTCCTCAGTGCAACTTACACTGTCTCTGCAAGTCTTTCAAAATTTTCAAAAAGATGCGGGTACTCTGCCCGCATAACCTCT
>JZKD02S2201487.1:0-10895 GCA_000966675.3 Picea glauca
ATTATGCTATTAAACCAAGTATTCTTCTTAAAACCAAATGACTATCCAAATGTGAACTTAAACCAACAACCAATCCTTATAACTTCAAAACTACAACATCTTATTCCAAATAAACCGAACCAATGTGTAACACATTCTGCTAAGAAATGAAAACTGAATTGAAATCACTCAAGTTGCTAAATATAACCTTATTACTCCTTAACTGTTGTAAGCAAATGAAAACTCCCCAAACCATGAACAAGACTGAAATTAAATTGCTCGAAATTAATCAAAATTTCTAAAAAAAGAGTCTACAACAATCCTTCTATTATGATTGAAGATGCACTACAAACCTGGGCAGGGGGCCCTTCCTATCCAAGTTGCATCGATAATCAATTATCAATCCATTCTCATAGACAAGCTTCAAAATTAATCAAAGACATAAAAATAAAATAAGAAATGCGTTCTTGTTCTATTCCATCTACAAACAAATGATTGCGTTCCTCTATGCTCTGTTCTATCTATCAGCTATTCCCCATCATATCTACATACATCTCTCATTTCGATCCTCCCTTATATAGAATTTCGAACCCCCCTACATACTAGTTTTCTGGTATCTTCCCATATCCCATAATAGATAACATAATTAATGCAACAATTACATAAGGAATTGAATATGTATTTTGCATTAATACAAGAGAGAAATGATGCGCTCAACATCACAGAGCTAGTATAATCGTTGCACCAATGTAGGAGAGAATATCATGATGCCTTTTATCTGCCTTAGTCTCATGACACGAAGTGTCATTAAGACAAGAAGTGTCATCAAGACAAGTTGTCATTTATTTATAACTAAAATAGAGCATGCGCTGGTTGTTTACGAAGATTCTCATAGAGGGATCATCCTTGAAACATTCATCCTGGTGCTGGAACATCAACATTAGTACATGAATCCATAATATAATATTATAAGTGAGATTGTGCATTAAAAACTCTCAAAACTTAACTAAAAACAAGAGAACTATTAAAGACAAGTTTTGGGTCTTTAGATATCGATTTAAGTCAATGTTTAAACCAAAGTTATACAAAATGAGGGGTATAAGACTGTTAGAAAGATCATATGAAAAGATATACGGCATAAAAATTGATCAAATTTGGGTCCTAACACCATTGCCCTCCAGGAATATTTTCTTGGTTCAATCTTCAGATCTACATTCTTATGGAAAGGCTGCTGGAAATACCTTTTGGGAATCTTCCATGCAGGAGGAGTGCAACTCCTTCCTCAAGAATCAGACTTGGGATCTGGTTCCCCTTCCTTCTGGGAGGAAACTTGTCAGATGCATATGGGTTTACAGAACCAAGAGCATAGTAGATGGAAAATTTAGAAGATACAAAGCCAGTCTTGTTGCCAAATTCTTTTAGCAGGTTCATGGTATTGACTATGATGAGACCTTCGCTCCAGTAGAGAAGATGGATTCCATATGATTGGCACTTTCCATTGCGAAAACCAAAGGATGGTAAGTCCATCAGATGGATGTGAAGAATGCATTTCTTCACGACGATCTCTCTATGGAGATCTATATGGAGCATCACCAAGTATTTATGCATGACTCATCTTTGGTATGCTGACTGAAGAAGTCCCTTTATGGCCTCAATCAGGCTCCGAGGGCATGGTATGCCAAGATGGACTCCTACCTATTGTTACAAAACTTTGTACGTTGTAAATCAGACCTGAATGTCTACATGCTCAGGACGACTGATTCACTTCTACTTTTAGTTCTATACGTTGATGATTTGCTAATCACCGGTTTCTCGACTTCAACGATTGTTTTAGTCAAGAGGATTCTACATGACAGGTTTTTGATGACGGACATGGGTTTGCTACATTTCTTCCTTGGACTCGAGATCAGTTAGGATGCATCAGGCATCAAACTGTCTCAAGCCAAGTGTGCACGAGATCTCTTTGAGATATTTCACATGACAGATTGCAAGTCTGCTCCTTTTAACTTTTCAAGATATGCATTCGTCCAAGGAAACAAATTTCTTGCAATTTCACATGGTATATAATGGATTTGTGTGATGATGTTTTTGAGCACGTTGAAGAGCATAACCTTCTTGAAGTTATAGTTGCTTTTGTCATCACCACATCTCATAAATTCAAACGAATTCAAAGTTTTGGAACTGGGCAAATAAGATTAGAAATGTTTTGTATACTTTAGTCATTCTAAATAAGGTTGTTTCTTATCTTGAGAAAAAATGGTTGATGAGGATATCCAACCTCTTGTCTGTGGCAATGGGTTTGACATGGTTAAGGAAATATTTGCAGAGGAGTATCCTATTTTACTCACAAAGGAACCTATTAATCCAAAGGATAACCAAGAGAAGATGACACAAACAATTTTTGAGACATTAATTTTACTTTCCATGTATGTTTCCATTCAAGAAGTGCTTTCTTTATATGTAAATGGGTGTACAATGTCAATCGTATGAGTAATGAAATCACCGAACTTGCTCCAAGTAGTATTAAGATAAAGATGTTGGCACTTTCAGAGAGAAAGTACAATTTCTGGATTGGAGGCTCTTTCTTGACATCGTTGAATACCTTCCACCAGAAGTGGATTGTAAAATCAGAGTATGATGATTCTGGTTCATCGATTGTGCATAGGAAATGATTCTAGAGTGTAAGAGCTCAAAATTTTAGCAATATGTATAGTGGTTGGTTCCTTGGAGATTCCAGTTGTAAAAGGGGACTGTTTTTAGTGGCACTTGAGTTTTCCATGTCTCCTTTATGACAAGATTTTAGGCCTTTACATCAGTTCCCAGACCAAGTGTGTAGCTACAAAATAGTATCCCATGTAATAGCAGAGGGTAGTTTTTGGAGTTAATAATAGAGATGGGAGTCTTTATTTATCTTAAGTGTTTTTGTTTGGCAGGTCTTTCCAAAGCTCGTTATCAGAAGAAACATGGTATTGTCTAGAGTGTTTTGTGGAGAAAATTGATGCCCAGGGAGTAAGAGCATCAAAATTATTGAATGGGGATAAGATTAAATGCTAAGTTATGAAAAGTATTTACTGACTGCTTCAACTGCCTCCCATTGGCAATTCTCATAAATGAATTCTACTGTGCATGCATGGAGGTTTTTCCACATGATCTAAATATCCTGAACCCAATCAGAAGTATACCTCAGCCTACAAATGTTCCAGATGCAGAATTAAAATGTGATCTTCTTTGGTCAGATCCTAATAATGATACTCAAGGATGGATGATGAATGATAGAACAGTATCTTACACATTTGGTCCTGATAGTGTCTCTTAAAAAGCATGATCTAGATCTTATATTTCAAACTCATGAGATATTGGAGGCTAGCTAAAACATATTTCTCTAAAAACGTTATTGAATATTGTTTATTAGGCTTGGGATAGTTATAGTAAATTTCTTCCATATTAGCTTGTAATTTGTTGACTGCAAAATGAATGGGAAGAATGGAATAAAATATAATTTGAAAGGGTTTCTAGAGAAACAAAATAGTTGGTGGATATAAGAAAAGTGTCGACAAGGAATTAATAAATACATTCCAACATAACTCTATTTTTCAGGAGTATGGGACAACACATCTATTATATGTGTCAAATACACCAAAATTGTCTTATCTTCATAAGATTAAATCCAAATTTGAAAGAAAATTTTGAGGCATTAGTTGAGCAATCAGTTCCAATAATGAAGGCATTCATTCAACATTGAAGGAAGATAAAATCAGTAGGCGGAGACTAAAGCTAGAGAGGTTAAGAGATTTTGGCAATGTGATTGTGTCTTTGGTATGAAGCCCATAGGGAAATTGTAATTCTCTCTGGTGTGATGGATTAATTCAAGGAATTCATGGCTCATTCTTAGTAGAGATTTATGATTTCTTCTTATTTTATGTGTTAAGCTTCTTTTATTTCCATCTCTTTTCTTCTTATTTAACTTGTAAAATTTGCAGTAAGATTATCTTGTGTTATAAATGTATCAACTTGGTACAACAACCACTGATACAATCATGAAAATAATCATCAAAGATTAGAAATTTCCATATGATGGACTTGTGTCTTTATTACTAAGCCTTATGAAACATGAATGCATTATTCATGTCTATTTCATACAATATCTATCATAACCTAGATATCCCAGATATATTTTGTTCATTTACAGGTGTTTAATTGTTGAATTCGCTATATGTGACCAACCCTTGCACTTGATTTTATTTTTTTGGATTGATTGTCTAATGTCCAGTAAAACCATCCTTCTTCACCTTAGGATTTATAGAGATTGAATTTTTCCCTCTATTATGATCTGGGGTTTAATGTTTTTCTCATTTCTTCCACCTTTTCATTATAGGTATTTACTGTGTTTTATTCCATCCAACTGCCATTTAATCCTTAAGCCACATTTACCTTGCTTTATCCAATCCTTTACTATCAAATCTAGCACATGTGCTTAATGAAGAAAGTTGTTGCTTAGTGATAGTGGGTAGCCAACAATTTTAAATCTGATGAGGGAGCCCTCTTTGGTCCAAGAGCTAGCTCGTGACCTAAAGTTGGTTTAAATATGTCTTGGCAGGGTTTTTAAACAACCAAAAACCATCTCAAGTTACAACAATACCAGTGGACTTTCCATTGAATACTGATATTTGAACAAAACAACCGTTAAAAATTGGTATCCAATTCCTTGTATTGATGATCTATTTGATCAACTAAGTGGAGATTCAATGATTTCCAAGATCCACTTATGATCTGGGTGCTATCAAGTAAGAATTAAGGAAGTTTCAAAATAAGGTTTAGTCACAATGAATTTCTTGCAGTACCATTTAAATTAACAAATTCCCCTGCAACATTCATCAACTTAATGAATAGTGTGTTCCAAAAATATTTGGACCATTTCATTCACATATTTTTAGATAAAATTATCGTTTATTCATGGAATGAGCAGAAGCACCAAGAACATTTGAGACTCATACTTCACTACCTTAGAGAACCGTAAGTTTTATGAGGACTTGTCTAAATGTTCTGTCTTCCAGAAGATGATTTAGTATCTAGGACATGATATTATCAGTGGGGATGGATTTGTAGTGGACCTTAGTAAAGTAGATGCCATAATGAATTTACCAAGACCTAGAAACACTTAGGATAGAACTTAATTAATGGTATTTTTTGTTTATTATGTAACATTTGTGGAAGCAATTTTCCGAATTGTTAATCCCATCACCTTCCTGTAGTGGAAATGAGTAAACTTTGAATGGAAAAACAAGTGTGAGGAAGCATTTGTAGAATTGAAGTGATGATTAAAAAGTGCACCAATCCTTAGAGTGCTAGATATGGACAAGGATAATTATTCATGTATGGAGGCTTCAAGAGAAGGTCTAGATGCAATCTTTCTATAGGAAGGGGGGTTATAGCTTATGAAATGTGTAAGCTTAAGGACCATGAAATTGATTATGCCAATCATGATATGGAGTTGGCTACATTAATGATGGCCCTAAAATAGTGGAGACATTATCTCATAAGATATCAATTTGATTTGAAAACAAACCATTGAATCCTTCAATATATTTTTACCCAAAAGGACCTAAACACCTAGCATTGGAGCAAGCTGCTAAGTGAGTATGATTTTAAGTTATTCTATATCAAGGGTAAGGAGAACCAAGTTGTTGATTATTTGAGTAGAAGGTCCAAGTTTCACTCACTAATTTCATTAAAAGTGGACTTGAGGGATTGGGTTTTACTTATTGACAACTGATACCAATAAGTGAAGTTCTCTTTGCAGAGTGGAGTGTTGGTGGGATCTAAATGGTTCTTTTACAATTCATGGAAAATATGTATGTTCTAGAAAATGGGGACCTTCAAATATTGGTGAGGGAATAAGCCCATAGAGCTCCCTATTTTGCACACCTTGAAGTAAATAAGATGCATGAAAATTTGAAAAATGTATTTTTTCTCGACAAAGATGGAACCATATATAGTATAATTTATGGCTTAGTGTCTTGAATGTGATCAAGTTAAGGAATAATACCATCACCCTATAGGTATTTCACAACCTAATGATATGCTAGAGACTAAATGGGAGGTCATCCCAATGGATTGTGTGGAGGGATTACCTGCAAATCCCTAGAGGCATTATTTTATCATGGTAGTAGTTGACAAGTTAACACAGAGTGTTCATCTTATCCAAGTTAAGAGCATTTTTGACGCACTGGTCATTACACATGTTTTTCTGAGAGAGATAATTTTATTTCATGGGGTGCCTTGTAAAATGATTTCAAATAGATATTATCAGTTTAGTTTTAGGTTCTAGAGGATTCTCCAAACTTCTATGGGTGCACATTTAAACTTTAGTACTACATATCATTTAGAGATAGATGTATATATAGAGAGAGAGTCAACCATGTATTAGAGGATATGTCAAGAATTTATGTTTTGAACCAACAAAATTAGTGGGAGAAATGTATTTCCATAATGGAGTTTTCATACAACAATATTTATCATAGTTCCGTAGGTGCATCTCTATATGAGTTCCTATATGGGAGACCATTTGGGACTCCTTTGAGTTGGATTGGTTTGAGGATTGGGACATGTTGGGACTCAAAATGCTCCAAGAAATGGAAGAACATATTATTATGCATATGGTTATGATTAAACACAGGATTAAGGAAGCCAGGGACCCAAAAAAGTTACGTTGACGTGAAAAGAGCATAGTGAAACTATGAAGAAGGTAACAAAGTATTATTTAGAGTTAGATCTTATACTAAGAGTTCCTTTAGATTTGGAAAGGGAACATAGATGTCACCCATATTTGTTGGACCATTCAATGTTCTTAAGAGGATTGGACTAGTGGCTTGCCATATTGAGGTGCTATTTCATCTATTTGTGGGAAAATCCCCACTGAGTAGGATTGATATCACCAACAGATCTATTCTATGCATTAATGAAATTTGAGAAAAGTACTTGGAACTATATCGTGAATTATCTTGATCCTTGTGAGAAATTTGGGTAACAAGCTTCCAACAAAATATTCTTATCCAAGCCTACACACATGTTAAGAAACAAGACCTTTATTAATCCAAATCAAGCATATAATACAACAACATAAAATTGAAATATACAAATTCAAACTAATGTTAGGAAAATTAGTGTCATCCACAATTCATCAATTCAAGTAAGAACAAGTAAGAACATATAATAGAACAATGAATTGGGGGTTGGGGGTGAGGTTGGGATAGAGAGAGATATTTATATTGATAATTAAAACGTAAAAATAAAATACACTTAACTCTTGTCATTGGCACCTTTGTCACCTACGTATAGGTTCCTCCAACCTAGGCCATTTATCAATGTCAACTTTGCCAAAAGGTTATAGTCTTACTTTGAAATGGAAGTCCAATGAAGATTTAAAACCAACACAATAATAGAAAAATCTTGTAAAACCAGGAGGTTATGAAAAACAAGGGATAGTAAAAACCTAAGATAGAAAATTTTCAGATAATTCTCTAGCATATAGCTATAATAGATGGTCTTGGCCCTTTTCCTCCAATGTAGAACCCATATTTATATGATTTTGAAGTAGTTGTAGTCATCAGGGATCGATATATAAGGTGTACAAGTTTACATCCCCAATGATCTCCACTCATGACCACATATTTTGTGCAATTTTTATTTTTTAAAGGCCATTGGGGGTGTTCACGGGTTGCATGAAGGAAAATCACGAGCATCAAGTAATAGGCTCATAAAACTTGTTAAAATATTTACAAGTCATGGATACAATATATTGAAATAACATGGATTATCATAGGTGGTCAAGAGTGACCAAATATAGCTATAACAAATTCCCCCTAGTGTGTGAGGTGAGAAGGATAGTTGATATCTAAAATACATTATAAAGCATAAATGAATCTAACAAGTGAGACCCAGGTGGAGTATAATAGACTAAGGATATGAAAGGTACCTACAAACAAAAACCAAAGTATCAAATGACTCTCTTCCCCTATGTTGTTCTTGAGATTACACTTAAGGCTCAAAGAGTAATGTCAAGGCATCAAGAATTTAAGGAGTGTTTTAAAAGGTGTTTTTTCTTCTATTAATTATGAGAATTAACCCTTAAATGAAATTAATAACTGAACAGGACAGAGGCCCTGTTTCGTCGTCTGAGTCGAGTAATAAAATCAAGTGATGTGGGAGAAGTTTACAAAAAATTGTTAAACAAAATGAGGTATCAATGACAGATAAATCTTACCTTGCTCATTATAGAAGAAAATGTAGAATGCGCCCTAGAAAGGACATAAGATACAGTGATCCAAGTAGCTTGCAGGTCTTGTATTTCCTAATAGCAAATACAGAGGAAAAATTGCTTGCTTATCAAATGATTGATAACATGTTATTACAGTAGATGTTGTACTAAATTGCAACCACTCACTTATCAAGGAGTAACATAAAGAAAACTAGAGATATGGAATACAAGAAGAGAACATAACTCAAACTGCACAAAATTTGGAATCCCTGTTTTCACTTGTATTAATACTCACAAAAGGATGAGTTTTCTTAGTTACAATATGACAAGAAGCAGCACGTGTTAAGTCTTTGAAATATGTATTCATACAAAAATGTTCTCAACCCTAAGCGGTTGGAATTCTCCTTATTTCTAAAGCATAAAATATTACAATATTTGAATTTTGAAACGCTTCACTTGCATCTTCCCTGTCTGTTCGCCACACTGGCTGATCCGCCAGGATTTTTCGAATGACTTATGGTTGAGTTTTTAATTGCATGCATTAATTGACCATTGGGAAACTTAACGAAAGAACGAGAAAATAAAATGAATTATACAGCCATTAACATATTTGCAGATCTGAAAAACAATGAGAAACAACAAACCATAATACACAGGTTGATAACGGAGTTCAGCACAACTTTGCCTACGTCTCCGAGCCTTTTCTCTATGGGGGAGGCTTCTTTATTTATTTTTGAAATCTTAATGGTACATCATTACAATGCCGAATGGCTTCCAGACTGATCTGGTCATGTTCGTCCAGATCTCTAGAATCTTGCACAAAAGACGACACCTGAAACGGATGTTCGAAGCTCTCATAAATCGTCTGACATCATCTCCTCCTCAACAGCTTCCCTGTCTCAAACTGGATTTGACTTGGCTTGCCTCAACATCTCTGCTCTGAATTGCTCACCAAAGTTGTCCCCTTGGCCTCAAAATGGCCTTGGTTAAATAGTGGGGAAGGTAGTTGCCCATCTCCAACTTCCTCCAAGAAGTTAGGCTCAAAAAATGCCCAATAACTCCCAAAAATGAGTTAATTACATTAAAAGTGGCTTAAACAATGATTAAAAGCCAAGAAGTGGTTATAAAAACCCACTTTTAACCATATTATAGTTTTAATACGGGCTTTAGCCCCCAAACCATGGCGCGCGCCCCTTTTTGCAAGGTTATATGGGCCATGTGGCCATGCGCTAGCCCAAAGGGCTAAGCGCGGGCCATGTGGCCATGCGCTAGCCCAAAGGGCTAAGCGCGGGCCACCCCAAGCGCTCTAGCACCCGGTTGGTCACATGGTCACTGCCCATACGGCCATGGCTTATCGTTGGTAACTCCCGTAACCATAACTTGTAACCACATTTTAAATCGCACCCGTTTCAAAAACTCCCGCGCACAGTATAACTGTTGTATCAACTCCGCGCTCCAATGGTCGTATGTGAATACAATGAAACTGGGGTCGGGGCTAAGCCCCGGCCCGACACCCCCGCCGTTTACCAATCAATTTGAATTCAAATGGATAATAATCCACTTACATAACAAGCAACGAACATTGGTGTATCGGTCGGGCGGACGGTGTTTAAGGCGTAGTCAGAGGGAGGTCCGAGGTTTGAATCCCCCGGGCTCCAAAACTTTTGACAAAACCATATTAGCCAAAAACCAGGGTGCCACGTGGCAGCCCTTGATTGGGCCACGTGGCACCCAATCACTTGCCAACAAAACTGCCACGTGTCAACATCCGATTCGACGAACTCAACCAACCAGATCACGACACGCGTCAACCTCTGATTCGTCCACGTCTACCATGTGTCAAGCTGCCGTACGCTCTATCATCTGCCACGTCACTCGAGCCACGTAATCCGCTGACATCATCTGTGCCACGTGTCACCCTTCCAGTGGTGACACGTGTCACCTTCGGATTGGTCCAGCCGTACCCCAAAAATGCCAAATCTTCCTGACACGTGTCACTGCCTGAGGCTGCCACGTGTCCTGTACGGACTTGCCACGTGTCATCGTACGGACCTGCCACGTGTCCTGTACGGACCTACCACGTGTCCTGTACGGACTGACACGTGTCCTGTACAGACTGTACGGACAGGTACAGTCAGCATCCAAAAATTTTGCGTGTTTGGCTTGGTGGACAGAATGCGATATCTTCTTCATACGGACTCCGTTTGACAAAGTAAATATACCACCAGAATCAGGAAGACGAGATGGATGCAATGGTGTTGGTTTCGTCGTATTTAGAGCACTTTCATTTTTGAGCATTTTTCATGCCCTGTCAGGTTTCTGAATCCGATTTCGGATCACACCTCCCCACAATAAGACCTTTTGGTCCCCAAAAGGTTACTGATCAGTCAACAAGCTTGGGATAGGCCACCCGACTTGCTCTCTGTCTCTGAACTCTGTCCTGTGCACCTGTCTCATCACGATCATCTGTAACATAATCATGACAACTGACAGTATATTGTTAGCCATTGCAACCTTGTCACATCTTACTGAAGCTACTATCACCCATGTAGAAAACATTGCTAATGATAGTATTAAGAAGACGACTGCAAATGAACTGATATACTTTAGATATCTGCACGACATGAGCTTATCTTGAAGCAACCTATGATTGATTTTC
>JZKD02S2201487.1:12533-39995 GCA_000966675.3 Picea glauca
GTAATCTTCGTACAAAACTTGCACCATCTCCGACATGGCAAAGAATGTTTTCCGAAAATCTTTCTCATCTTGAGAAATCCCTTCTTCCGATGCCATCTTCTCGCTGTGAGAAGCTGTTTTTCTCAATCCAATTAATGGATTCTCTGCAACAAGCTCGCCTTCACCACGCTGTAGCTTTTTCCTGGTTAACATTCAAAACTCAAATCCAAACGTCAACTAGCTCTGATACCACTTGATCCGTCAGGATTTTTCGAATGACTTATGGTTGAGTTTTTAATTGCATGCATTAATTGACCATTGGGAAACTTAACGAAAGAACGAGAAAAGAAAATGAATTATACAACCATTAACATATTTGCAGATCTGAAAAACAATGAGAAACAACAAACCATAATACACAGGTTGATAACGGAGTTCGGCACAACTTTGCCTGCATCTCCGAGCCTTTTCTCTGTGGGGGAGGCTTCTTTATTTCTTTTCGAAATCTTAATGGTACATCATTACAATGCCGAATGGCTTCCAGACTGATCTGGTCATGTTCGCCCAGATCTCTAGAATCTTTCACAAAAGACGGCAACTGAAACGGATGTTCGAAGCTCTCAGAAATCGTCCGACATCATCTCCTCCTCAACAGCTTCCCTGCCTCAAACTGGCTTTGACTTGGCTTGCCTCAACATCTCTGCTCTGAATTGCTCACCAAAGCTGTCCCCTTGGCCTCAAAATGGCCTTGGTTAAATAGTGGGGAAGGTAGTTTCCCATCTCCAACTTCCTCCAAGAAGTTAGGCTCAAAAAATGCCCAATAACTCCCAAAAATGAGTTAATTACATTAAAAGTGGCTTAAACAATGATTAAAAGCCAAGAAGTGGTTATAAAAACCCACTTTTAACCATATTATAGTTTTAATACGGGCTTTATCCCCCAAACCATGGCGCGCGCCCCTTTTTGCAAGGTTATATGGGCCATGTGGCCACGCGCTAGCCTAAAGGGCTAAGCGCGGGCCACCCCAAGCGCTCTAGCACCCGGTTGGTCACATGGTCACTGCCCATAGGGCCACGGATTATCGTTGGTAACTCCCGTAACCATAACTTGTAACCACATTTTAAATCGCGCCCGTTTCAAAAACTCCCGCGCAAAGTATAACTGTTGTATCAACTCCGCGCTCCAATGGTCGTATGTGAATACAATGAAACCAGGGTCAGGGCTAAGCCCCGGCCTGACACCCCTGCCGTTTACCAATCAATTCGAATTCAAATGGATAATAATCCACTTACATAACAAGCAACGAACATTGGTGTATTGGTCGGACGGACGGTGTTTAAGGCGTAGTCAGAGGGAGGTCTGGGGTTCGAATCCCTCGGGCTCCAAAATTTTTGACAAAACCATATTAGCCAAAAACTGGGGTGCCACGTGGCAGCCTGTGATTATGCCATGTGGCACCCAATCACTTGCCAACAAAACTGCCACGTGTCAACATCCGATTTGACGAAGTCAACCAACCAGATCACGACACGCGTCAACCTCTGATTCGTCCATGTCTGCCACGTGTCAAGCTGCCGTACGCTCTGTCATCTGCCACGTCACTCGAGCCACGTCATCCACTGACGTCATCCGTGCCACGTGTCACCCTTCCAGTGGTGACACGTGTCACCTTCGGATTAGTCCAGCCGTACCCCAAAAATGCCAAATCTTCCTGACACGTGTCACTGCCTGAGGCTGCCACGTGTCCTGTACGGACCTGCCACGTGTCATCATACGGACCTGCCATGTGTCATCGTACGAACCTGCCACGTGTCCTGTACGGACTAACATGTGTCCTGTACGGACTGTACGGATAGGTACAGTCAGCATCCAAAATTTTTGCCTGTTTGGCTTGGCGGACAGAATGCGATATCTTCTTCATACGGACTCCGTTTGACAAAGTAAATATACCACCGGAATCAAGAAGACGAGACGAACACAATGGTGCTGGTTTCGTCGGATTCCGAGCACTTTCATTTTTGAGCATTTTTCATGCCCTGTCAGGCTTCTGAATCCGATTTCGGATCACTGGCAGAGACATTTCTCCTTCTTATTTTCCAGCTCATAAACAACTGTTCTCTAATCATGGTCTGAGTACATGGTATGCCCACATCGTCTCATTTGTTCTCGGATATGTTGGCTTTCCCCTGCTTGACACATTGCACACATTTTCCTACGAACTACACCACCAATATGGAAGGCTCAGTTGTCTCGTTTACCTCAAAAGTATACAACTTCTTATCTAAGTGAGGCAACCTCTCTTCCATTCTCCTGTCTTCTGAATATGTAGATTGTAGTTGCAGACTAGGACCTAGCCACCTATTTATCTGAGTAATATCAATCTATTTTAATTGCAAGATTTCAGCCCGATCCTCTTCCATGTTTGTCTTGACATTAAGTTGATGCTTCACTATATCAACTTGCCCCAGGACCTCAGAGATATTATCTTTGTCGAGGCCTGATGACCCTTTGTCGAGTGAATGAAATCCTTCTTCACAATATTTCTTCACTTAGCTAATATTTTACTTTCGACTATGGTAGCCTCCCAGGTCTTCAGTATTATATCGCCTCTAGTTTGCTCGGAAAGAGACAATATAGAGACCATGGATACTTCTTCTCTTGTTGATGACACAACTACCTCCTGGAAAGTAGCTCGAGCAATGATGGCCTCTCTCTCCTTTAAGAAAATGTTATTTAAGGATTGGTCTACCACCTGAAAATGGTTTTGGACAGCTTCCACCTTAGCGAAAAGGATGTTCTCTGCTGATTCTAGTTTTTCACGCACCTCCAGTGCTTGAGCTTGGAAAAATTCCATATTTACAATCGTTTTTTCAGTTAGGTTTATTTTGGCCTGTAGTCGTTTTACCAACTCTCCTTGCCTACTGGCCCATTCTCTACTTTCCTGTGCGTTCTTATGCATTTCGTCGAGACTAGATTTGAGTTGTTGAATTTCCTGTCTGTCACAGGCTCTACTCTGCTTGAAACCCTTGTTCATCTCACTCCTGAAATTCTGCTCCATAGTCCTTACTTGATTTTGCAATTGACTTATCGACAGATTTCTGCTTCAATTGTTCTTTTAGGTTCCCAACAGAATACTGGTTTGTTATTGCGAAAGCTCCCAACGATCCTGCCACATCCTTAGCGAAGTCTACCTCTTCCAAGGCATGTTCATCAAGTAGCACCCTGTGTCTCTTGACAGTTGCACCCTCCTTTAGGTGCGTTTCTCTTTTTACCACAACCCTCCTTTCTTGTTGAAGAAGAAATCGGAAGGAGGCATCTCTTCAACCGAAATAGGCGTAAGATTCTTTATGAACACCACTTCAGCACTCAGGTTCCCTCTGTTGAACTGTAAAGGCATGATATATTGGATAGGGATGCCTATCTTGGTGGACGACTGTTTCCTGGCTATGTCAGTAGCTGATTTGCCTGGTGTGGACAACAGTTTTTCTTCTCCCTTTTTTATCAGGGCCTCAATATGAGATTTAACTTGATCACTCGGTGGATTTGGCAATGCGATGTCCCCCTTATGAGTCAAAACCTCAATTTTCCCCAACTTTTCTTGAGCATCCTGTCTAATGGAGCTCCCTATTTCTAAAATCTGGACCTCAATTTTTTGTGTAGCTAGTGGTGTTGGGTTTTCTCCTTGTAATACTTTCGAAAGGCTATTTCTCCTATGCCTTTGGAAACTATAGAATTCGACCAATTTCTCTGGAGCCATAGTTTGGACTTGATTCAAGACTTCTTGATAGGATCTCGCTCCTCGGAATATTTCATCCCGTGGAGACTCCTCATGTTCGTATCTTTTCAAATTACAAGAGGCCATGTGATTTCCCACGATCTTCTGAGGATCATGTTTCTTGAATTCAATATTGACAAGCTTGATTTCTTCCAAGGCCGTGACCTATACTTTTGAATGGTCAAAATCAAACAGTGAAAACATACCAGTCTGCAAGGGAAAGTTGGGCCATAGCTTTTTATGCAAGGCTTTTAGCTCTTTACTAACTCCGCCCAACACAGTTTGACGCGCTACCTCTGTGCACACCAATCGATCTGGTAGAAACTTGGGCAAGGCATGCAGAGGGACCAAACAACCAAAAACCATGATATATGAGAAATGCTCTTCAATATACCAATCTACTATCTTCCTCAGGTTGGTTACTATTTTGTTAGAAATCCTGGGAGGTGGGCGCCCATATATGGCGATGTGCATCGACACCACCACATAATTGAAGATTTCATAGAAGGAATATTTCGCTTTATCTTCCCATAGCTTTGAATGATAAATATTTATTGGTTTGACACTTGTCAAAGTCCGGCTCCATCCCATCAAAGGAAAATGCGTCATAAAATGGACGACATCCATAAGATATGCTGACATGTAAAATGGGGCAGGTCGTCCTTTGGCTTTTGATGTCTGATACTCAGTGATTTCCTTGGCCAAACTATTTGATATGATCTTGGCCCAATTGAATGAGAAACCCTCTGCAACTTCGTGCATGATCGATACCCATGATAACAGGAAGTGGGAAGAGCTTTCCCTCCCGAAAAGTCTACAGAGCATCATGGCCACATACATCATATGAGATTCTAATGATGTCATGGCGTATGTGCCATGTGTGTCTTCTCTGAACTTCTCAGGGCGAGCCCACCAATCCTTGATCAAGTCGGGATAATTCTTTACGCTTTCTAGGCACTCTTCTTCATCAAATTTCTTTAAGAAAGAGCATTATAAGTGTGTTTAAATGTTAGGGACAATTTGTACATCACCTATACATGTTCTGGTCGGAAGGATCCAACAACAACTTTCTGTGAATTGTAGATGGTCCTGGTCACGACGTCAACGTTCTCTAGGGCCCAGCCTATCATGTCGTTATACGGCATGAGCCTCGGTCGCGTGGCTATCTTATGCAACTCTGATTGAGCTACGTATTTGAGCTTCATTCCTTGAGTTTTGATCTCCTCATTATCTGACTCTTCTGGACAATTTTCCAGTTCATATTGTAGGATCTCGAATACCTGTGTCCAGGTTTTTATGGTCTCCACAACTCTCGGTGATGTGTCTGAGAGGAAATATATGTTTTGGCTCGAGCTCTCACCAGTCCCTTTAACCATTTTTCGCGGAGCCACGATAGTAGCAAACCCAACACTATGTTACCTGTCACAGAAAATGCACAAAATTATTATCTCGCTAAGCTTGTTGTTCTGTGAAAACACAAATAGAGTTCAAACGTCAATATCTTTTTCACCTTAAGAGTATCAATTTACGCATACCTTCACTGACAATGTATTTACTTTCCTTAATGGAAAATATTTATGCGGTGTTCCGAGATCTTATTCGAAATGATTGTCGTAGATCGATTATTAATGCCATTAACGTCTGGTGGTTCATGACCGGGAAAAGCATAGATGAAATTTGAAATTATCCGATTTATGATTCGACGAAAGATTAATCATGAGATAATCGTCATTAATGCATTAGTTAATTTCACTTATCGTTAAGTAAATTTCAAAATTTCGGATCTCGGGTTATCCTATAACAGTTCAAGAGATGATTTCCAAAATGCAATATCGCGATGTGATTAATTAATTTTAATCATGTTTAACCCTTTTAAATAATAATGTTTAACCTCAAATATTTTGGGGTTTCGGATCTCGGGGTATTGAAAGTCACTAGAGGCAGGATCCCCGAAATGCGAAATCGCGATGTGATTAATTAATCATTAATTGTTTTTAATTTTTAATTAACCCGTCTTAACGCTTAACATATTTTGGGATTTCGCGTATCGATACTTTGAAGGTGAGGCATGTTAACACATCTGAAGCATGAAAATCCGAAATCCGAAATCGCGAAGTACTCTTTAGTGTTTTGATTTTCTTTTTAACGAGTAGGCGACTCCATAGTTTCTAAGAAATTATGATCATTTGATTAGATGGAAGAGCTCATCGACGGTGAGAATAAAGTGCACGTTGTTTTTATTTTAAAGGCAATGAAATCTATTTAAAGTTCAAAGTTTAGAAGTATATATGTGTTCCAACACCCTAGGTGAGAATATCCATGCTCATGTAAAAAAAAGGTATATATGCCAAATCAAATACACTATGGATCCATGATGTATTTGAGATGCAATATCATGAACATGAAATAACACATAGTGGATCCATGTCAAAGGGCATCATATCCACGAGAAAATAAAAAGTGGACCTACATCTCAGTGTACATTAGGAAGTACAAAATTGGTTTTCCAAGTATCAATATAAGATAAATGCGTGGTGGTACAACGTAATAAACTCAAAAAACAACATAAATAAGAAATTACATAATAAATCAAGGTCTTCAATCCAAATCTATCATATGTATGATTCCACACAATGTGAATAAATTGTATTAATTCAAACATGGGAGAGACCTTCTGATCACTAGTCATTGATGTACATCATTGTTAGACATGAAGTAACCCACCAGTATTGATAATGAACACCAAGGTACTTAATGCATTCTAACAAGTGCAAATAGATGTGCCAATGTCGAAGACTTGTAAAATCAACCTAATAAGGGTCACTACTGTTGAGTGCAAGGGAAATTTCCACTAAGGACTATAATCCTGAAGGTACTATAAGGTCTCTAAATCTCATTCTATGAGATAATAAGTCAAATTTGATAGGAATAGATTCATTGGAGGGAGGGAATTAACATACCCCCCATCAAACAACATGAGAAAATATCAAGAACATGATTTTATTTGATGTCTTGGATAACAACTAGAAATAACATACTACCAAGTACAACTTTGGAATGGACAAGAGGAAAATATCCCACAAGAAAGACCCTCTAAACAACAACCCATGATGAAAATCATTTCCAGAGGCAATGCATTCCACTAATAAGGGAAAGGGAATCCAATGTACAACACAAATATTGCTATTTGAATAAAGGTCTTCCCATCGAACATGGGGAAAACCACTCTATCAATGACCAATGATGAATGTCATTTGCTGAGTGCAAGAAAACCTATCAATGATGAAAGTGAGTTCCAAGGTACTATCAAATATAAGTCTATTTCCCAGAGAAATGTGTTGGAGACGATAGGAGGAGATCTACCAATAACAAGGCAATGATGACTCCTTCCACACTAACACTAGAAAATAACATTGGTTATGTTGATGACCTAAGAATGACTTGATACAAGGAAGGTTTACATGGAAAAAAAAAATATTTGAAGAATTTTGTACATAGGTGTTGTGATGGCACCGACAACTTCCCTCTTTTCTTGTTTTATTGTCAAAGAGTCAATTCTTCCCAAGTGTTGATTAATTGGGTTGGTTGTCATTGATGTCAACCCTTGAAGCAAGTAGGGTAGAAAATTCTGGTAGCCCCAACAATATGATTAAGGGACTTCCATTTGATTGATGTATAATGGTACGAAGTTTAATATATTTGCAGGTAAGACTATTCTAGATGGATAGTATATGTCATGCCATTTCCAGTGACATGCAGAATGTCACATAACTCCTCACGATTAGAGAGTTATGACCTGGTGAAGTGGAGAACCCTCATGAGTTATCTAGAAAGTCAAAGAAGTCAAATTAATTCTAGAAGCTCCTAAAAGAAGTTGACTAGTAAAGTGGATGAAACTAGAAGTTAGTCATGGGTCAAGTTGTTACAATAAGAAAATAATTAAAAATAATTTATTTGCAACTAGAAGTGGAGAATTTACTATTTGTAGCAAAGTGAGTTAGAAGTGGGTTAGCCCTAAAAGAAGGAAAGTGAGTTAAGTTGGTTAGAAAGGTAACCCCTTGAGGAAGCTACATGGAAGTATAAATAAGAGAGAAAGGATCTCCCATTAGCACCTATCGAATATCATTGAATATCTATTTTTTGAAAGGTTATTTGGGTAGGTATTATTGATAGAGAAAAGTGTGGTAGAAAAATCGCGGTAGGTAAAGTGTGGTAGAAAAATCGTGGCAGGAAAAATGCAGCAGAAAAAGTACAGGAAGAAAAATCGCAGCAGGAAAAGTGCAGTAGAAAAAGTGTGGCAGGAAAATTGTAACAGGAAAAGTGCGGTAGAAAAACCGTTGCAAAAAACGTGCGACAGAAATATCGTGGCAACATATTTGCGGCAGCAGAATCACGACAACAAAACCACGGTAGCAGAATGCTACAAGAAGAAAAAAGGTATGGTTTTCATATGTGTAGTGTTGAATTTATGAATCTGGTTGAGGGTTTTCCTTGTAAATCTATTGGTTTCCCTCTTGGAAGTTTAGGGCTTGCTGTAGAGTGGATCTGAGGCAGATCTACTGAAGTTTAGTATTGGTTCATGTTTGAGGGATTTTGGTTGAGGTATGTTGCTGAAGTTATTGGTACATATAGAGGTTGTATAACAGTGAGGTTCTAGCACATGGTTTGAGGTACATACTTGTGGTATAGTGTATTTGGTATATGTTGGTACAGGTTATTGGTACATGTTGATTACATGTTATTGGTATGGATTGGTACAGGTTGTGATAGGTTATTGGCACAGGTTTACATCAATATATCTCACAGAGATAGTGTGACATTGGTTCCATAATTCTACTTATATTTCATGGCGGTTGGATGGGGCAAGGATAGGTGGTTGTAGCCGGAGAACATAGGGGGTTTTAGCCTCCTTTTGGTTGTAGCCAGAGAATTGGGGAGTTGGATCTTCCCTCGGGTTGTAGCTAGAGAATTGGGGAGTTGGAGCTTCCCTCAGGGTTGTATCCTGAAAATAGGGGGTCAAAGCCTCCTTCCAGTTGCATTTGAAAAACAAAGGAAGTTGGTGCTTCCAATGAATTTAATTCTTAAAGACAAATAAGAAAAATCATTATGTGGTTTTCTCCCGCATTGGGTTTCCACGTAAAAAATAATGGTGTACTGTGTATATGTATGATTGTTAATTTTTCCATGGTTTATTTACTCTGAACTTGTTGGATGATAATTCTATATTGATCATAAAGATAAATAACACTTGCATACTGTGATTAGAAGAATTACAAATCTCTATTACTGATTCACCTCCCCTCTTAGTAATCCAACACCAAGAAATAGGGACCCTCCTTTTTGATGTCTCAAGACTGTTTCATCTTGTTATGAAGTCTAAGTTGTCCTTTTAGTCCTTTATTAAAATGTTTCCAATCTTTTACTTAATTTTTTCAGTCCTCCCTAAACTCACCAACGCTGACAGTATTAGAGGAGGAAAATTTTCCCTCTTCGATATAGCCAATATCAACGAGTTAAACTTTTTTGTGTCGATACATGAGAATGGGAAACACTTGGAAAAAGTTTGATCGACTCTTTTATGTATCAATGTTGATAAACTTTCGATTGTTGATACACCGAAAATGATAAATTCTTTGTCCCTGATACACGTATAGGCCAACCCTTTGTAAAAAAAATTTCCATGTGTTGGCATCAATCATTTAATTCCCACCTATACATCGACATCTGTAATCATTTCTTCGTTGATACATGCAAAGGCATTTCCCACTTACAAGTTTTCATAACCATTTGTGTTTCAACAATCAAAATCTGTCTCTACTCTACTACAACCGATGACCTTTGCGCCATGACCGCTGATACACCCAAATGCTATCTACCTCTCATCTCTGATGCACCGACTTGACTCACATCCATAGAACTTTTGTGCTCTTTTCATCATTCCTCATTCCAAGGGAACAAGAAAGGACTATAAATCCCCCTCAAGTTGTGCTTTTCACCATTGTTACCAATAACACTTAGAACACATTCGGAAGAACATCCGTGAGAAACGAATCTAGCAGAGAACCTACCTTCTCGCCCACATGTTAATATCACACTTTCAAGTATGTGACCTAATTTTTTTTCCATGTGTCGACTTCTTGTTTTCAGTTTCAGTTATGTTTTTGCATATAGATGGGTAAGGGTTTTATCCCTAAAACTTGCACGCCTCCTCCCTATGCTTTCCTTTCCTCATCTGAATCCATGGCCGAAATCCTTCTACCCTAACCCTTCCCTAACCTTTCCATGATTCCTTCCATGTAGGCATGCCCTAAATTTCATTCTCGACAACTATGGCTACCATGGAAACCAGGAATCCCAAACCTTTTCCACATCTCCATCGTGGATCTCCCTAACTCTTAAATCTGACAACTATGGTGACCTTTGGAGGCTGAGAAGCCCTAACCTTACCCCTCTCTCATCTATCTTGAACCTGGCCTGTGATATTTGAAGCTCGACCAAAAGTTTAGCTAAATCTAAGTGCATGGAGCAAGTGTCATTGACAAGATTAGTTCCATACCTATGCTCATACAGTTAAACCAAAATTAGTCGCAAAGAAAAAAGAGGGCTAACAATTTCGACGACCATAAGTTTTCAAGTGTTGATATGCACTTCCTATTTTTTCCTATGATCAAAATATCTGCACCGAAACATGATTTTCCTCACTGGAATCGATCATAAGATCATCACTTAAATAACATTTCCCTCACCGGTGATGATACTTTAATCGATGTTGATATAGTTTAACCTTGACCCTTTAAAATCAACCTAGAAGATTGGTAAAGTGTTTTTGCAATGACAAAGAGTGAATTTTTCCCAGCTACCGATATGCCTCCCTATATCTGTGAGGAAAATTTCTTTGATGCCAATACATGTGTGTATCAGTACATAAAACACAAACTCATTGATTCCTCGTAAAAGGCTTGAAAATCAATCAAACACAAAAAAATAAGCTAGTCTCTCTCTTTTTCATTCTTTGCCTTGTTAAAATAGTAAGGATATGATGCTTCTTTATAACATTGTTGTTCCTCAAGAACTAATGATAAATATGTCTTTTGTAGATTCGACCATGTCTCCTCACAAATGCTCACAAAACATTGACAAGTCCCCTGTCGAATAGGCCTCTACAAGCATAAGTTCTTAGGATGAAGAAATAGATACCCTAGGATTGGTTTATGTTGACACCAAAGGTGTCTTCAACAAGGAGACTTCAATTAAATGGGGTGAAGTATACCAAATGTTCAATAGCCAAACCTTTCCCAAAGAGGCAAAATATGGCTCTGATCTCAAGACATTAAAAAAATATCAGGAAGTCCAAGTTGTACAATGTGGAAACACATGCATTGATGTTTCCCAGCATAGAGGCCATTTCATGGATAGTAATGCATGTATACTTGGAAACCAAATATATTATCAATGCTAGAGAAAACCTGATAGGCTTCTTTGAATCTTCAAAAATCTCTTCATGTTACCACTTGGAAAATAGGGAGAAATCATTAGATGAGAAGCTCATAAAATAGTTCCTGTTTAATCCGAAGGATCTTTTAAAGGCATATTAAAAACCTGATAAAACATTCAAATCAAGTCCCTCAGGAGAATATCCCACCGACTTGTTGAAACCACCATATCGATATGCGGTGGTCATGTTGTGTAGATTATATGGGGAGCTTGATGATTCAAGGTTCCTGATAACCTGAGTGCCTCTTATTTACTATATAATTGTAGATGTCAGTTCAACCTTCAATTGGGATGACATTCTATCATCATCCTTAGAATAAGATCTTAGAACAACTAAGGAAACCGTGCCTAGGAAATTCCCAAGTTTCCACAAGTCCTTGTATCTCTTGGACATGGCTTGTCTTTGTCACGCATTTCCACAGATGGGTTGGGCATGGTATCCCAATGATCCCCCAATCCATATGTACTACAAGGTGTTGTGGGATCACAAGTATTGAACAAAATACCACAAAATCTATGACCACTTCCTGGTGCCTCTGTTCCAACTTATATTTGACTCACCTACCCTGCATGACAGATAAATAAAAGGAAATAGTCAAAAGGATAGGGGACTAGTACCTCCTAGAGTATGGAACATACCTAAAAATATACAGAGCCACCAAAGCTCTATATTTTCTCCCAAAGTTCATTCTAGATAGGTTGGTGCTACAGGAAATTGCTTACCACATTGTTGTAAATGGAGTGGGTGCAACACTACACAGAGATAAGAAGGATAGTTTTCCTCCTCTCCCGTTGTCGGTAGGGTCATACTCATTCAAAGATGTCAAGAAGGCTTAGGTAGAAGTAGATATATTGACATCCTTCCACTTTGGAGAAGAAATATTTCAGAGGCATGATCCTCTAGTCATAGTCAAAGAGCATTGCATCAACCACATGTACAGGTGGGAATAAAAAATCGATGTTTGGGAAGAAGAAGAAATCCACTACCAAACGAGGACATACCGTGATATCATCTTCAAGAGAAGGGGAAATCCACTAGGAAGAGTATCAGATGAACAACGAGTTTGGGAAGCCTAGAAGAAGGACAAGGAAGAAGTGACAAAAACCACGACAACAATAACAACCTTTGAATTGGAAGCAACAACAACAAAGGAAGAGAGAAAAAGGAAGGTAGTTGAAGCTATTGAAGAAAAATAAAACAAGAGAAGGAAATGAGAGGAAGATGAGAAAAGGAATCAGAAGGAAGATGAAGATGTGGTAGTATCCAAGTTATTTGTAAAACAACAAAGGAAAAAGGAAAAGGTACAAAAGAAAAAGGAAGATGCAGCTGAGTAGAACAAAAAAGTAGAAGAAGTTGTAGCTAAGGTATCAACTGAATAAAAAGTAGCAGCAACAAAAGTTGAAGTACTAGCGAAAGCATTCATAGAAAAGAGAGCAACTGAAGAGGCGGCAATGGAAGAACAAAGGAAGCAAGATGAAGAAGCAATAAAAAACAATGCTTACACCATGGACATGGACATGTTGATGTCATCGATTGAAGCACCACTCACGGGTGGACACTTTCTTCTAGGTGAACTTGGATTGGGACTACTCATGCCCTCCAAGGCTTGCAAGGCTTCCAACATGAACACTTTCCAGTTTGAAAAATCCTCCAGTAGGATAGTACAACATCATACCAAGAAAGTCCCAGTTACTGGGAAGGCTCCCCTGTCAATGGTTATTGAAACCACTGTGATAGAGAATGTCATGAAGAACCCTATTTCAATTGTATTAGATGGAATTTACTTCACCATGGAATCAGAGCAAAACCTTAAGGACTTGGTCAACAAGAACCAAAAAAAATGTGACAGTATCGTGGAACTAGAAGAAAAAGCTAGGCATGACAAGAGGGATAAGAAAAGCCCTAAACAATTCACAATATGTACCGAGAGAGTCATAACAGAGCTTCATGACATGGCGGTTGACATGTATGAAAATATTCAAGTCTTCCAATAGTTGGAAGCACAAATTATGGCCCGACATAGCACACCACAATCCAAGAACGTATAATTCACTCCCATTAGAGAAGGTCTTAATGAGATGCAGCGATGGATTGCTAAAAATCTAGATGTCCCAGCTAGGTTTCCCTGCATATTAAAGTGGGAGAGTAAAGTTGACTTCATTTCTCTCGATAATTTCCGACAAGCTGGGGAGAAGGCCGAAAAGGGTATAAATAATTCATTGTCAATATGTGCACAAATTCACAAGGCATCACACATCTTAACACATAGAGGATGCTTTCCTTCGATTGAAGCACTAGGGAAGAAGAAATCCATTGAGCAGAGTTTTGAAGAGGTCGAGTTGAACATGAAGCAAAGGTAAATGGATTCTTGGGTTGCGACTACGGTAACAATGGACATGATGGAGGAGCATCTCATGAAGCCAACCAAAACACATAACATGATCCAATCCTTCATGGTCAACTTGATGAGAGACATGAAAACCCTCTTGCAAAATTTAGCATCTCACGAGCCCACCCTGGAGACGCTTCTATTATGTAGAGTTATCGCCATTTCAGGACAACATGAAGCTTGGGAAGCATAATTGAGAGACAAATACAAATGAAGGAGGGAATAATAGCCAATTCAAATTATCTACTCACAACCACCTTCTATTTTTTCTTTTTTCCAACTATACTCAATTTTTTCCTATTATAACACATGTTGAAAATAGTTGAGAGGGGAAGCTAAAGAGTCATGTAAATGCTTCTTAGAGAATTCAAGAAACCCCTATAGGAAGTTATTGAAATACTATAAGTAAAGGAAGAGACCTATTTTGAAGGGGCTCTTCAACCATTGTAAATTATGGGAACTATTTTCTGAAGTAATATTGAGAAGCCCTCAGGGCCAATTTTTCTATAGAGAAACATTGTTTGCTAATGACGAGTTTTCTTTGAACTACTTCAAGTAATATATTATGTTGTAAGAATGTCGTTTCTCTTATAGAATTTTCTTATGTAAACAAAAATTTCCCGCAACATTGTCTTTTTCTCTTATTAATTATCCTGAGATGATGAGCAGTTTATGCATGCGATTTTGTAGTTTAGAAAAATCTAGTTGTTTCTTGCATGCATGTGTTATTTAACCTTGTTGATTTTTAAAAACTGTATGGAAGGAGTGATCACAGGGATTAATCATGTTTACAACTACTTATTATTCACTTTAGTTTCTCCTAACTAAGATAGGGTAGAGTAGATTTTGTTTCTGTTAGTAGTTGGTTTGCATCTGCATCCTCCTTGCATTTAAAACCATTCATTCAGCCCCCCAACCCAGTAATGGCAGCTGCGATAGAATCTGGATGGGTCCCCTAATCCAAACAATGCATAGTCTAATTGGGACTATGTATCAGGGAGTACCCCTATCTGTTGAAAGAAATTTTTTCCCATGCCTATAGAATTGGTGCTAGAAGGAGGGCCTGAATTATATGGAGAACATTAATATTCCATTCTTTCATGGCCATTCCTATGATAACATTCCCATCAAACAACAACCTCCACATATTTTTCCTAAGTAGGAAGTTACATTCAAAGATTCTAACCCTGTGTTCAAAATTCTTGTTGGTTGAAGTCCCAAAACCAATCCCGAGGCTTGGTACACTGTCCCTAATGTAGAGTTTGCTCAAACTTGTCGGATTACCTATTCTTTCACTAAATTACTTGGCCACTTACCTGTAGCTTCAATGCTACCGAGGAGGAGTGCCACCTGCAAACCTTTTAATTAGTCCAACACTCTTTTCAACTTCATTAAGAACTTGGTTGAGGCTACCTTACAAGAAATACCTCTGCCTTTGGACCAAATACGTCATATGCCTCCAGATCCTACCCCTCCCAGATACAAACATCACTCTAAAGGTGAACACTCTAAATCTAAGGATGACAACATGGATGGAAACGAAAACATTATCCCATCATGGATGTCTCAAGGAGCCTTAAAATTGCCCAGACTCATGCATGAACTACCTAAATTACCAGAAATACTTCTTTTGAAGTTTGATCTGGACAAAGCATGTTCCTTGGAAGATCACATCAAGAATTTTTACTTGGTCATCTGACTTCTTGATTTCTTCCACGAAGATGTGGTTTGTAGGATTTTCCCTTATAATTTTGAGAATAAGGCTTCTACGTGGTACTATAATCTCCCGGCTGGATCCATAACCTGTTGGGATAATTTCAAGAAATCCTTCCTCGTAATTTTGGAGACGAGGAAACTCTCACAACCCTGTTCAAATAACTGGTGGCTTTAAAAATGGAGAAGAAGGAAAAGGTGACGAATTTCAATCAATGTTTTAATACCATCCTAAACAATTTTCCTGCTAAGTTTTCCCCTGTTGAATCCTTAACAGTAACATATTACACCTTAGCATTACACCCCTCCATAGGCACGTTTTTCAAGCGAGTGAGCAAAGTTACTTTATCCCTAAACTTTGAAGAAGCCAAGGAGGTTTAAAAGGAGTTGCTCTYTTTGGGCATTTATCCTATAGCCGATGAAATCAAATAATCTAKAAAGAAGCCTCTTCTCCTAACCAAGCCTCCTGAAAAGRAACCCAAGGACTTGGATAMCGTTGTCAAGCTCATTAAAACATTGTCCAGTGAAGTGGTAGATCTCAAGAAAAGTGTTGGTGAAGGATCCTCTGTTAAGACACAAAGGGTTAATATATAGGGATAAATGTATATGATATGACCCCAAGGGGGGGGGGGGATATATGGGGATAAATATACATGTATTGTGCAAATATATATGTAATAATTTCAGCCTAATAGTAAAGAGGCCTCATGTGAAGTGTGAATAGGTATATATATAGATCGTGTATTCATTATTGTGAGAGAGGTGAATGGTGATGTAGAAAGGTATTTGGTTATTTAGAGGAGGTTCTCCTATTATTAGGAATTTATTAAGTAACTTATATATCTTGGAGTTGTGCTCCATGCTCAAATTATATACATGGTGTGTACCTATGTTCTTTTATGATAATTTAAGCATTTGGGTCATTACATTTGGTATCAGAGCATTGATCTTAGGGTTTTTCTTCCTCAAGCAAGTCATCAAGGAATTTCCACTATAATTTTTTTTTCCAAAGCCACTTATGAAAGTGAAACTTGGATAATGTTTAGAAGACACATCAGGGTACTTGTGGTATTAATTTCAACGTCTGGGTCATTGTACATTCATAGATACACCCTGTGGAAGATAGGGTTTTTGACTAGTCCTATAACTAGTCTCAAATAGGTGTTCCGGGTAAAACAATCATACCAAATTCATAGAGGATATACATTCCATGAGACTAGTTTTTATAGAAAGAGGACATTTTTTAGTATTTTGGGTGCTAATTTCATAATTTGGTATTGAATATTGGACGTGTGGCATTATGTACAAGTTCACTCTCCCGGAAAGGGAAACAATCAACAAGGTTTGGTAAAGTTACCCTAAATTTCACTTGGCACATCCAAATTAGGTCAAACCTATGGCATTGTAGAGACAACATTTCAGAGTACTACATGTCATACTCATAGGGTCTTAAATTTTAGAAATACATCAGAAGGAAGGTCGACCAGAAGGAAAGACTCCAAATTAGGGTTTCAAAGGTATGTTCACTTAAAAACTATCCTAACTTTTGATTGGGATGTCCAACTGAGATGATTCAAAAGCCATCCAAATCCATTGGAAAGAGAAAACATAGAATATTATATTGGAACAAGGATTATAACTATTTGAGATTATTATCCTTAATATATTGAGGTTGTAAGTTGAGGCTTGGGTTAGACCTCAATTAATAATCAATGGTAATACCTAGATTTAGTGCAGATGAAGATAAACATGAAATCAATCCCGAGGAATGGTTGAGGATGATGAAGAAAAATAATTTGAGACCTTTTAAGGAAGGATTTTACTTGAGTGGTGGGATAGCCTTGATGAATGTACTAAACTCTCCCACACATGGGAATTTTTTGAAGAACTCTTCACAAATAAATGAATTAAGGATACAAAAAGGGAGGAGATGTATAAAATTCAAGAGGATTTAAAGGGGTCAAAATAAATTGTCTCCAAATTGCAAAGGGATAATGAGGAGCTAAGAAATTATATTACAAAGACAAACGATGAGTTCATCAAGATGAAATCCCTTAATGAATCACTCATTAAGGAGGTTAAGAACCTAAAGCGAGAAAATAGTTGCAAAGCAAAGTGGGACAAGGACGATTCAAGGGAATAATTGAAAAAGAAAGATGAAGAGATACGTATATTATTAAACCATAATAAAAAACTATTGGATGAGGTTAAAATATTGAAAGAAGAAAAGAATAATTATCAAAATCAAGAAGAAATGAAGATCTTGAATGAACAATCTACCAATAGACTTGAAGAAGAAATTTGTAAGAAAGTTCAGGAATCCTAAAATATTGATGATGTAAAATTAAAAATGAAATCCATAATCAAAGAAGTAAATTAGAATTCGATAAATGGGGTGACATTGCAGCTTCAAAAGGAGAAAGAAGACACGATTCAAGAAGGTCACTAGAGGATAATTGAAGAAGTTGAAATTCATCTAGAGAATGTACATGCCAAATATGATGGTATTATCTCCAAAGATAGAACAATAAAAGACCAAGAAACGAGGATAGATGATTCCATTGCATCTGAAAAGAATATATATGAAATGCATGTGCAAAGTGGAGGAAAACCATCAAATGTGAAACCATATCGACACCCTCGTTACAAGGAAATATTTCAAGGAAGACAAGAAGGTCGATATCAACATTACCAAGGAAGAATATGGAATACTTGTCCATATTCATGGAACAAAGCATCACAAAACCATTATTCAACTAGATACTATCATAAACAAACATCTACTACAAATTGGAGAAGCTTCAAAAACAATACATGGAATCAAGGGAAAGAAAATTGTGCTACAACTAGCCACCAAGGATTACAACTGAAAATAATTGATTTTGGATGGATGGATCATCATCAATGGAAAGAAGAAAGTAGGAACATAAGAAAATCATATTACTTGGTTTCATCACATGTGAAGCCTTTAATTGCAAAGCTTTGAGAACAAATCTTTTTGAATGAGGGTACTATGTTATGACCCAAAGGGGGAATATATAATTTATATGATATGACCCCAAGCAGGGGCATATATGGGCCTAAATGTACATGTAATGTGTAAATATATATGTAATAGGGCCGGCCTAATAGTAAAATGGCCTCATGTGGAAGTGTGAATAGGTATATCTAGAGATCATGTATTCATTATTGTAGACAAGAATTGTGATGGGTGAATGTATTTGGTTATGTGGAGGGGGTTCTCCTATTATTTAAGGAGTTATTGTGTAACTTATCTATCTTGGAGTTGTGCTCCATGCTCACATTCTACACATGGTGTGTACTTTTGTTCTTTTATGATATTTTTAAGTATTTGGTTCATTACATTTGGTATCATAACATTGATCCTAGGGAATGTACCATTGCTTGAAAAGATTTTCGATTTACAGTCCAGATTCAGAACAATAACAAATCCAAAGACAAATAACTCAACTTTGATGCATTCCTTGGTGAATCTAGGCATTCTAGAATAGTCGAAGTTCATTAACTTAAGCGCTTGCTATTCGAAAGCATAGAAATATACTTTCACATAGTTGTTCAAGAAGTATCGAGATGTGTTTGCATGGACTCACGAAGACCTGAAAAGTGTATGACACTTGCATCATTCAACATATTTTCCCCATCAAAGAGGGTGTCAAACATTTTCAACATAAGATTAAGAAATACATCCTACTCTTGAGCCATTGATACAAAAGGAGCTGAAAAAAATGCTAAATTCCTAGATTATCATCAAAGTTTGACATTCTACCTCAGTTTCAAATATGGTACCAACAAGAAATAATTTCGGGGAAATCAGGCTATGTGTAGACTTTAGGAATACAAATGGATCCTCTGAAAAATAAAACTAGCCCGTTCCCCTTATGGAACAAATAGTATAGCTCATATTTGGTTTGAAGATATTTTCTCTACTACATGGGTTCTCTGGATACAATCTGATTCTTGTAGCAGAACCCACCCGACTTAAGACCACTTTCAGAACTAAGTGGGGGAAGTTCTCATATCGAACAATGCCCTTTGGCTTGATCAACATAAGCACAAATTTCCAAATGGAAGTGGACATAGAATTTGAGAGTTTGATCGATCAAAGTGTGGTGATCTACATCTATGATGTAACAATGTATTCCAATAAAAGAGTCGATCAACCGCACCACTTGGAACATATTTTTGAAAGATGCAGGAAGTATGGTATCTCTTTGAATCCCAAGAAGAGAATATTAATTGTTTCAAAAGAAAAAATACTAGGGAACATCATTTCTAGATATGAGATCTCCATCGATATATAATGCACTAAAGCCATCATGCAGATCCCATTCCCAAACAACAAGAAATCGATGCAGTCATTTTTGGAAATATAGATTTCGTAAGAAGATTCTTTTCCGACTTTGTTGAGATAGTCAAACCTCTTCAACAGATGATCAAGAAATACACACAGTTCAAATGGACGTATGTTGAGAAGGAAGATTTTGAGAAAGTTAAAGTTTCTGTAGCGAAAGCCCCTGCACTACAAAGTCCAGAGTTCTCCAAATATTTCTTGTTGTATACATTTGCGTCAGATCATTCTCATTCGATAGAAATCACCCAAAAGGAACAACAAGGGAATGAATACCCCATAATATTCACGAGCACAAGACTCCAAGGTGTTGAACTAAACTACCCACCGATGGACAAACAAACACTCATTGTTTACAAAGCCATCAAGCAATTCAGACCATAAATATTAAAGAACCATACCAAGGTAATTGTTCCTCACCTAGCTATAATATCTTTTCTTGTACAAAAGGAGCTTGGTAAAAGATGAGGAAATTGGATGACAACCTTGCAAGAATATGACTTGGAATTTAATCCCGCAACTTTTATCAAAATTCAAGGCCTCTACAAGTTAGTGATTAAGGCCATTGATTCAAAAAATCAAATGATAGAAGGATGGAAAGAAGAACCAATACTGTATGCATAACAACCTTCCTATGTACTAGCACTAGAGAATTCATGGTATAACGATCTCAAGAAATATCTACAACATGACACTTCCCCTGAATGACTTAATTCCAAGCAAAAAAGAGTGTTGAGATTAAAATATGCACAATACCAGTTAGTCCATGGTATCCTTTTCAGAAGAAACTATGACATAGTTCTCATCAGATGCCTAGAGAAACAAGATGCCGACAAAGTCCCCAGGTACCCAGTCGATATGCATGTCGATGGAAGAATGGGATAAACTAGAAAGAAGAGCAAGAAGTACGATTCGGCTTTGTCTTGTAGATTTTGTATTGTTGAATGTCTCAGGTGAAAATTCGGCCAAGAAACTACGGGACATGCTAGGAATCTTATACCAGTCGAAATATCTGGTAAATAAGTTGTTTCTCATAAAGAAACTGTATCTTCTAAGAATGAGTGATGGTAGTTTGATGACTGAGCATTTAAATGTGTTTAACACCATCTTAAGCCAGTTGTCGTCTGTGGATATTAAAATCACTAAGGAGGAGAAGTGTATAAGCCTATTATGTTATTTGCCAAAATCCTGGGATAGCTTAGTCGTGGCTATAGGGAGTAATACAACCACACTATCTCTAGAATATGTGGTTGCTTCTCTGTTGTCAGAAGAAATGAGAAGAAAGAACATGGAAGGATCGACAAAATATGCTTTAGTGGTGATAGGTCGACCGATTGAAAGAGATAAAGGAAACTTATCTAGTAGAAAGTCTAAGTCGAAGTATAGATCAAAATCCTCGATTCAGTCGACAAGAAGATGTTGTAAATGTCGTAAAGTTGGAATTAAAAAAAGGATTGTAAGTCAAGGGATATGGAAGTCAATACGAGATCTGACAAGAAGCAGTTAACTGAGAGAAAGACAACCCCAGATAAGGGAGGTGATGTGTACATGGCGTCAACCAGTACACGGTCAGATCAAGTTTTTTGGTTGATTGATTTAGGAACATCCTATCATATGACACCACATAGACAATGGTTCTGTGAGTATGAACGATATGATGGAGGTGATGTGTTCTTGGGGGATGACTCGACAACCAAAATTGTTAGACGAGGAAGAGTTTGACTGATACTACAGGATGGCAGGAAAAGAACCCTTCCAGGTGTGCTACACATTTTGGGCTTGGAAAGAAACATGATATTTGTCAGTAAGATGAGTGATGTTAGACTTCATACTCTGTTTCATAAGGATTTGTGCAAGATGGTCATAGGTGTGATGGTATTAATGAAAGGAGTTCAGATTGGAACCCTATACAAGTTTTTAGGAAATGTCGACTTGAATGCTCCTAAAGTCGACTCGACTTCGACTCAACTCGACCTGACTCGAACTGAGTTGGTACAAGCTCACTCGACAAGACATGATAAAATTGACCCAACCATGCTATGGCACGAGAGGATGGGACACATTGGAGAAAAATAACTTCGAGCTATGCACAACAAAGGTATGGTCGAAGGTTTTCCTGAATGTGGTTTAGAATTCGAGTTTTTTGAACATTGCATATATGGAAAACAAAGTCATGTGAGGTTTCCATCTGGAGCGACAAGGGAAAATGGGATTCTAGAGTTGGTGCATAGTGATGTGTTTGGCCCGATTACAGTTCCTTCACTTGGTGGATCCCTGTATTATGTCTCCTTCATAGATTATTTTTCTAGGAAGAAATGGATATATTTCCTAAGGATGAAATCAAATATTTTCAAGAAATTTAAAGAGTTTAAATCTCTTGTAGAAAACCAGACAGATAAGAAGATTAAGGTGTTGAGAACTGACAATGGTGGTGAATTATGTGGAAAAGAATTTGATCAGTTCTGTAAGCAGTGTGGAAGAGCATGCAAAAATACCACACCATATACCGCACAACAAAATGGATTTGTCAAGAGAATGAATAGAACATTGATGGATAAGGCAAGGAGCATGCTCAAAGGTGTTGGTCTTGCACAAGAATTCTGGTTGGAAGCAATTGACACTGCAAGATATCTAGTGACTATGTCTCCTTCATCGGCATTAGTCGAAATGAATCCACATGAGGTATGGTTGGGTAATAATCCTTCGATTTCACATATCAAAGTATTTTTTGTGATGCATTTGTGCATGTTCCTAAGGAAAAGAGGAGCAAGTTGGAAAAGAAGGCAGTAAAAAAAAATTTCAATAGGTACAAAGAAGGAATGAAACGATATAATCTCTTGGATCCTACATCAAGGAGAGTAGTGTACAGTCGAGAATAATCTTGAGATGGAGAATAATCTTGAGATGGTGTGGTTTGAACTGAGGAACGAAGAAGATTATTCAGATGAGTCGAATGAATCTGAGGAAGAGGTGGAACAACATAATACGGTGGTAAGGAGGTCATAAAGAGTAAGAAAACCAGTCGAAAGGTATATTATGCTCGACTTTCGTTCTGCATTCATGCTAACTTCCATCGACAATGAGCCCAATTCATTCGGTTAGGTATTCGACTCGACAGAGGGTAAACTCTAGAAGGACTCCATGGTCGAAGAGATGAAATCCTTGCACAAGAATGAGACAAGGGATTTAATCAAGTTACCTAGTGGAATAAAGCTTGTCGGTAGAAAATGGGTATTCAAAAAGAAGATAAATTATGCAAGACAAGTCAAGAAGTTCAAATCCCGACTGGTAGCGAAAGGTTATTCCCAAGTCGAGGGAGTTGACTTCGGTGAGTTTTTTTCCCCTGTTTCAAAACTAACTTCCATCAGAGTATTAATGTCTCTAGTTGCAGCATTCGATATGGAAATAAAATAGATGGATGTGAATATAATGTTCCTACATGGGGACCTAGAAGAAGAAATCTACATGAAACAGCCTGAAGGATTTGTAGAGAAGGGAAAGCAAGAGTTGATGTGCAAACTGAAAATATCCCTCTACGGTTAAATAAATCGCCAAGGATGTGGTACCAGAAGTCTGACACATACATCCTTAGTTTGGAATTTGTGAGAAGCAAAATTGATCACTGCATATATTCCAAGGAAGAATACATGGGCGTTTCATATATGTAGCTTTGTATGTTGATGACATGTTGTTGATTGGAAACAACATGGACGCAATAAAGGAGGTGAAGAAGCATCTATCCTCCAAGTTTGACATGAAGGATCTCAGTGCAGCTAAATTCATTCTGGGAATGGAGATTAGGATAGATTGAGCCACTAAAAATCTCTGGTTAAATCAGACGATGTATACTGAAACAATTTTGAAATGGTTCAACATGCAGGATTGCAAACCAGTGAAGGTGCCAATTCCTGTGGGAGCAAGGCTTACTGTTGAACAGTGTCCAAAGACACAGAAAGAAATAGAGGACATGGCACATATTCCCTATGCAAGTGTTGTTGGTATTCTAATGTATGCGATGGTATGCACTCGACTAGACATTTCCCATGTAGTGGGAGTGTTGAGAAGGTACATGTCAACACTTGGAAAGGAGCACTAGACTGTTGTCAAGAGAGTAATCAAGTATTTGTGTGGCACGAAGGACTATGCTATATGCTACCAAGGAATATTTGAAGGTGGCAGTGGTAAATGAAACGTACATGGCTTTGTCGATGCTGACTGGGATGGAGATATGGATTGATGGAAGTCGACCAGCAGATATGTATTCAAGATGTTCGATGGAGAAATATGCTAGAGGAGTAAGCGACATGCGGTCATAGCCTTGTCAACAACAAAAGCTTAATACATGGCGGCCACTCATGGAAGCAAAGAAGTGGTATGGTTGCAAAGGCTGTGTTTAGGAATTAGGTTTGAGCAGAGATCTATGAAGGTAAGTTGCGACAGTCAAAGCACAATATTTCTATAAAAGAACCTTGCTTATCATTCAAAGACTAAGTACATTGATGTACAATACCATTTCGTAATAGATATGGTGGAAAGTAACAATATGCTACTGGAGAAAGTAAACACTTTGGAAAACATAGCATACTTGTTGACCAAGTATGTGAGTGCTGTGAATTTCTCTCGGTGCAAAGAGGAAATGGGCATTGTTGCCTTGGGTCTGTGAACAAAAGTTCAAGAATCTCTTGTTTCAACAAATAAGACAACAAGTGGGAGAATTTTGGGTTGTTATATTATTTGCAGTGAAAGTCTAGTCGAGGTGAATCGATTGGCAGTCGAAGTCGAGATGAATCGACAACAAGTCAAAGGTCGAAGTTAGTCGACCGAGTAAATTTGAATTCAAAGGTCGAGGCAATTCGACATAGTAAAGACATCGACAACAAGTCAAGAGTTCAACCAACAAGAGGTCGACAGGCGGATGTGTGGGGACCGACTGAAGGTCGAATGAAGGTCGACTGGTAATATGACTTGGAGTCGACTATAATAGAATCCTGAGATTTGCGGGATTTGTAGCCAATGATCTGCATGGATCTATAACCATTTTTGGGTGCCAAGTCTTTAGGGTTTTTCCTATTGTAAAGCTTATAAAGAGGCGTGTTGTAAGGACGTAAAGGCTAATGAGAAAATTGTAGGTTGTTGGTCATGTAGATGCAAGATGAATTGGCTGCAGGGTTGTTCTTGAATGGGAAAGAGGGTATGATGTCGATTGTGTCTTAGGTGTGGACCAAGGTTAGACATGTAACCTTTTATTCAGATTGAATAAGACAACAAGAGAGAAAAACGTTCAAGGAATGTTGTTTTTCCTGATTTGGATTTCCAGGGTAAAATCTCTGTGTATTGTATGATTGCTTTGTCATTTACGTTCTTGATTAAATTCTTCTTCTCCTCTGCTAGTTTTAGTGTGGAAGTGTCTCCCATTTCCTGATAGTTTTTAGTATGCTTGCAATGACTTAATCTCTTCCCGTGAAGATTGATTCTTTCCCCGATGCTCTTATGAAACTGTGTATGGAGGAATTGTAACTGGCAGGGAAGCTTCTTTCTTTTCCCATGATGGATCTAGAATGGGAAGTAATAACCTAGGGGGGTACCTTTAATGGAACCTCAACCTAATAGGGGTTTTCAACTCACCATCCACTTGCACATTAATTTGTAATCTTAGCTTAGATAAAATTGTTTTGTAATTGGGTATGTGATTGAGGTTGTGATGGTTCTATACGATGGATTCCAAACATGAGATGGTTCCTTTTCGTAACAACCTAGATACTTTAGAACATCCTATTAAGGCATGGAACCTAGAGATATAGGAGCAGTGGAAAGGTTATGGGAAATGGAGTGTGAGCATAGATAGAGATGGGTTTCGTTGGATGAGTAGGTGTGATTCGCTTTGTTGCAATCAACTATGTTGAGATGGGTGTTTGATTAGAATCATCAGCTATGTGGCCCAATACATATGTTCCAATACAATCCCCACCCCTTTTCTATACTTTATGGTTAGGCTATGAAATATCTAGGATATTAAATATCTTGACCTTTAGGTAAAGGTAAGTCTAGGGCTCCTCAATGAAATGGGTGGAATTAACAAATTTTCCCTAGAAAAATCTTAATCAGAACATTTGCAGACAACCAAGGATAGATTTTGGATCATCCACATTGAATCCTCTTTGTGTGTGTACTCTCTTTATACATTATGTCAAATTTCATGTGAATGTATTTTTGTGTATACCTATTTTTAGATGGTAACCTTCATTCACCCAATACCACTATCCCATTATTTTATTTATGTTTTCCCAAAAGATGAAGAATCGATTATTGGCAAATCCAACTAGGCATCCTCGTGACATTGAACTCTACCTAGTGAAATTGGCCGATAAAGATTGGCATGCCAAGCAGACCATGTATCCACATTTTGGAAAAGTGAGTTGATACTTAGACTAGGAACTTTTCTTGCATTTGGAAACAATATGTCAAATAAGTGAATTCATACCTAACTTGGACACTTCTTTTGAAAGTATATATATATATATAACCATTTTCCTATTTTCGATATGTGTTTCCTATGTTGGTAGATAGAGTGTTCCATAATTTTCTAACAAACCATTAAAAATTGAATATGAAAAATAAAATTGCGTTTCATGCAATAAACTTATAATTAATTTCTTATAACATGTAACTTTGTGTTACTATATAAAATTGTGACTAACATACAATTATAACTTATAAATGAAATTATAAGGAAATTAATAATTCCAATGGCACAAATCTTGTGGTAAATATTAACTATAGGAATCTACAAAATAAAGAACAATTGTATGAGTTTTATAATTTATACGAAAAAAAATTAGAAAACCATTATAAAAAATATCTATATAATAACTATCTATCATATTATATAGAAATTGTCTTTTGTGTATTAAAAACAATTTTTATAATAATATTTGTTCGTATTGTTGTCTTCGAGGTGTAGGATAGTCGGTGACGGAGTGTGTTGTTAAGCCACTCCTTGTTGAAAAGTCACCGGTTCGAAACCTGCAGGGACAAAAAATCCAACCATGTTAAGGGTTGGTGTGGCTCAGGCCGGCTGTGATCCCCAGGTGATTTTGACGACTTAGATGCTCTCGAGTCACGATTTCTCAAGCCAAAGGTTAATCCCTCTGCCAAGAAAGTCCAAACAAATTAACAAACAAAAACAAAATATTTATTCGTATCGTTGTAAACGATTGTATTGACTAAATGATAATAACGATTAGTGTATTGAAATAAATCTTACAATAACTATTTATCATATTATATTATATAGAAATGGAAATTGTAAAATTTTTTGCATTTCACATTTTTAATAATAATACAAAATTGTCCAATTCCACAAAGTTGTCTTTTTTTTATCTTAACCTCAAACTATTTAATATAAAGAATAGACCATTGTATTTACTGAAATATTTACAATCATGGAAAAATATTAATTTTTCATCTATACCTAAACCATATTAAATTAGTGTCCTCATTAAATGTTTCATCTTTTGTTATTGATTGCTTATTAGTCCCTGTCATGAAACTATAGCGATGAGTTCAAAAAACTATAGAATTGTCATGAAACTTGACCATTCTACATTGCATTCAAGGGCTTCTATGCAGTCGATGCAATAGAAACAATGGTGTTGTCATTTTCAACTGCCACCATGCTTTCACCATACTGCTACTTCTGCTACACCTTCCACAGACCTACTCCTCCACCTGCGTTCTAGTGC
>JZKD02S2201498.1:0-39995 GCA_000966675.3 Picea glauca
GAGAAGTGCATTGGATCGGGCCATCTTGTCTGAAAGTGGCTGTCGCCTAAGAATCGTGCAAAGTTGTGTCACGAAAACTGTATGGAGTCGATCTCTTCCTCAAAATGAAAACAAGAGGTATGCGCAGGAAGAGAAAGAATACTTCAACAGAGAGAGAGAGCAGAGCAGGCAGGGAGTAGTGATTCAACAGAGAGAGAGAGCAGAGCAGGCAGGGAGTAGTGAAGAAGAGGGAGGGCGTGATATAATATATAGGTAGCACCACAACCAGACGGTCGGCTTCCAGCGATGAGGGATTCGTTTTCGTTGCTCCACCATGTGATGTTAGGTTATGTGGGCCACCTCTAACTGATTCCGCCATGGCCGCGTCCCTATTCAACAGCCTGTGGTCGCCGACCGGCCTTTCGTGGATGAACTGGATGAACGCTGGACCGGCCTTTCGTGGATGAACTGGATTAACGCTGGCCCGGACCATTTCGTTCGACCGTATTCGGCAGCTGGTGTATGGTCATTTGCACATGCCGTGATTTAAGATTTGGCATGGAGCTAGGACTCTTTCAAGTTGCGAGGTGAGAGTCGCTGAAGTGGAATTCAGACTTTTCCAAATTGCGAGGTGATAGTCGCTGAAGCGGAATGCAGACTTTTTTAAATTGCGAGGTGATAGTAGGTGGTCATGAGAGTCGCTGAAGTGGAATTCAGACTTTTCCAAATTGCGAGGTGATAGTCGCTGAAGCGGAATGCAGACTTTTTTAAATTGCGAGGTGATAGTAGGTGGTCATAGGATATTAAGCATCTAACGGATAAAGTATCATTTATAATTTCCATTTCAAATCATTTATCTCTTTAAAATTGCAACATGACTTTTTAGAAAAAGTTGGATGTTCTTAAAGACTAGCACAGCCACATGATTGTGGCTGTGCTCCGAAAAGCTTATTCTATTTATAAACCCTAATTAGGGTTTACCTTAAAATTAAAGTTTGTAAATGAAATATGTATATTTGGGTTAATCAATTATATAATTGTATGTTTTAATTGTATATTAATTTGTATGTTTTAATTGTGCATAATTAAATTTACTATGTGGTCAATTTACGATTTTTGTTGGAAAGACTGGAATTAGGGTTACTTTAAGGAAATGAAACTTCCGTCACTTCTGCCATAACTAATAATATGAAACCGTAGAAGTTCCAAGAGATCCCATGAACACGCTTACAACTATCATCAAGAAGCATATCACTGCATCGAATTTCGAATTTTTGCATTTGCAGACTTGCAAATGAGCTATATCGAAACTGGAAATATCTCACACCACACAACAGAAGAATCAGTTAGAGTCTTGGACGAGTTAACAAAGTGATAGCCAATACAATTCCACGGGTCGTGCAATTGTGTAAATTGAAATCAGTTTGCTCGCTTTTCACGAGTATGTTGGCGAGTCTTTATTCCAGCTTATGTGATATTTGTAATTTCATGGAAATGAAGTTGAAGTCGTGCCGGTTAATAATCTAAACAAGGTAATCTTTAAGGGTAATCACTTAAAAGTGGCAATCATATGGTGATACAGTTATTTCTTAATATCATTAGGTAAATGTTAAAAAGTAAACAGGTTAACGGAAGCATTCAAAAATACAAGGAAGTTATGAAGGGTAAATCATATTCATTGATTTGGGAGGACGACTAAGAATATGCCAACATCTTCAATTGTTAGCAATCAGATTAGAATTTAAGATTAAAAGATGATTAATTGTACCCATTGTCAATAGGTACGCCTTTCCGCATAAAAATGTTATATTGTCAATTGGATTTAGTTTAAGTGGTTGGAAAGAATGATTGTTATTCTCTCTACTTCATTCACTTTCACCAAATGACATGTTGAGTTTATGATGAGTATATTGTTGATATCATTTGTTGTTCAATATCAACTTGTAAATGATGCCCACTAGAATGTTCCAACAAAACAACATCATCAAATATTTCTATGGTGCAAGACTATTGTTGAAGATTTTTTTTTTTAGTTTTTGAGAGTAATTAATCAATTTATACATTCAAAAACATGATTTAAGTAAAGTGAAAGTGCCAACTATTATTAAGATAAATCATTTTATAATAATAACCCTCTTCAACAAAACCAAATGAAAAAAAATCCTTATTCAAACCACATATTATTTTTCAAATCCACATATAAAGTCCCAAGCCATTTTGGCCAATGCCTAGATCATATCCTCGAATGAAATATAGCCCACAAACTACACTAGAAATGTGTGTATAAACTATAAGATATTCAAAACCTTAAATATTAAAACAAAATTCATTAGGAGATGAGATTTCATTACCCCGTGTATTGTCTTAAATATGAGAATTTGCAAAGTCTTAAGGGGAGTCCCACTATCCAACCCTTTCATCTCTAGTTCATTATATCATTGCCAATATAGCATTAGTTAGAAGTGGGGTGGTAATTTAAATGGCCCCTTTCAATCTTAAGACAAGCACATTATGTACAAGCTCCATACTAACCCAAAACAATAAATACCAAAGAGAAATAATAATTTTAATCTTAATTTTTTTTTATCATAAATACGGTATATTCACATAAGTCAAACATTTAAGGAAATTGTTTCACAAATAAATCAAAGATTAATACACCAATATATTATGTATTATGTGGTCAAAACTTTCAAATAGAAATATAATACAAAATTTTAGTTACTGATCACTTAAGACAATACATTAATGCAAAAGAAAAATAGTTCTTATCATTGTATGTCTAAAACATAATAATAACCATAAAAAAACACATTTTATCTAAAAAAATTAAACCAAATTAAACTTAATTAACTCCTAAATATCAAGATATCATAACATATCTTTATACAATATAAAATATCATTTTTTTTCAAAAATTTTATTGATAAAAAGATGTCTATACTTAACCAGATATGAAAGATATATAGAGTTAGAGACAATTCTTGATAACACATTTAGATTGTTAGAAGACAACATTCAAACATAGATAGAGAATATAATATTAGGGTTCGATATTGAGTTGCATAAAATGGAGTCTAGAATACAAGAAATGGAAAAACAAAAATATCAACCCAAAAAGGAGAGGGTGAAGGAAATTGCAAACTCGGAGATAAGATTAAGGAACTAGAAGAAAAACTAACTAACAACTTGTCCCTAATTAGAATAAAAAATAAATTGGATATCAAACCCATCAAAGAGGAAATGCATGAGATAATTGAGTTGGATGATGAACATAACAAAAGAGCCTTGAACCTCATAATTTTTTGTATAAAAGAATAGAAAGACGAGGACACACTAGAAATAGTAAAAGAAGAACTAAAAAATAAATCACAAATTGAAACAACTTACCTCATATAAGCAAAGAGTCTCAGAAAAATAATAAAACATAAATATAGGTTGATCCATGTCAAAGTAAGCTATAATGATCGTAACTATTGAGTACTCGGTAAATCTCGAGCTTAAAAGGGTTAGGAATATTTATAAATGAAGACCTCATTCCAAAAGACCAAGTTGAATTAAGGAAGGAAGTTCAAAAGGTAAAATAAGCTAGGAAGGAAAGAAAATGAGAAATAATTATAAATTGAAAAGCTATTGTTAGGGATAGTGACCAAAATGATAATAAATAAAAATTTGGGACACTCCACATCCTTTTTTGGAACAACTCTGGCTTTCCATGGTGCAAAGGTCCTATGTTACGCTGGATCTCAAATGATCTTGATGTTATTTTTCTAGTTGAAACATGGGAGCATGAAGAGTCTAAGATCCCTAACATAGAAGGTTTTGTCTTGTGGTTGACATGGAACAAGAAATACTATCACAAAGGGATTGGAGGCATAGCCTATTATATAAAAAATAACATTTTCCCTCACATTTGGCTTCATAAGATAGACCCTCTCAAGCAATACATTTGGATCGAAATATAAAACATCAATTCTAAGAATATTTATATAGAAATTTGTTATCTCACACCTATTAGTTCTACTTTTTATAACAAAAACATTCTAGATAAATAAAAAAATCTATAATACCCTAGAACAAGATATTTACAATTTGAGAAATGAAGGTAATATGCTCCTACAATGATACGGGTGGATATCAGTGGTCACCCACCTTTTTCAACTGGCTGAAAACAGTTTTCTGACAATTTTGGTAATTTACTATTTTTAGCATTTTTTAACTTCCGAGGTCATTTTGAGGGCCTAAATGAAGGTTTTTCAGAATCGAGCTTAAAAATGATAGTCAAAGGCTTTGATTGAGCCCAAAAAATGAATCTCCTCTACGATACCTTTCCAATGAGCTATCGTGAGCCCCAAACGGGGATTGTATGCCAAAGTTACGCCCTCGAGAAGTTGATACACCAAACTACCCAAAAGGGGGTCCACAAAACTGTTGGATTTTCATCTTTCGGGGTTAGGATTTTGGATTTTATTTATGATAAAAAGTCCTTTGAAGCCTCATTGTAAAACCATCTTCTTTCTAATGCGAGTAGCGGACACATGTCTTCTCAGAGATAAGTAGCCACCATTCTAGCGAGTCTTTCACTGTGTATTTTTATAGTCTTTGTACATTTTCGATCATTAATAGAAAATTGTGTATTATTGTATCTCTATGTTTATGATTGAATCTTTGATACATTTCTGTCATATTATTGGATATCCGAGATATCTCTATGCACTTCTTTATTATATCCCCTCTCTCATTTTGTGTCGAAAATAATCTGGATCATATTAGGAGGCTTTAATGCCAGAATTGCAACTAAATAAGATATTCTTCTTATCAATGATTCCAACCCTGATCCTTTTATGGCTAGATGAGTACCTTGGTTTAGCTAATAGATACAAAACAAACTCTGAATATTTGACCTAGAATTTTTTTGGTACCAAGATAGTCAAGATTTGTAGTTATCAAGACCTAATCATTTTCAATGGTGTATTGAAGCAGTCGAATTCCAACCACATGAATTGTATTCATGAACTAGGTAGTAGTGTCATGGATTATGTGATATCTGATATCACTGTATCCAAACAAATAGTAAATTTTGACCTTTTAAATGACCATGAAGCCAACTTTGATCATAGACCTTTAACCCTAACTCTAAACTTTTGCATGCATAAAGACCCATTGAAGAAAATTTTGATAATCAAAGGCACTTGCTTTTTGACAAAAATAAATTGTTGATATTTTCTGAAAGGAGCTAAATAGTGAATTAAATCTCCTAACTTATAAGGACAACATCAAAGGCCTCTCTCATAATTTTACAACAATCCTCTCGACTTCCATTAACAAGTTCTCTCTTGAGGTGTCATGTAAAAATAATAGTAGAACAACCAACCTTTGGTATGATAATGAATGTAAAATTTCTAGGAAATCCATTAGAAGTGCTTCTAATGAGTCATTAAAACTTGATAATATAAATACATACAAATCCCTAATTAAAAGGAAAAAATGTACAATATAAATAAAAAGAAAGAGTAGTTTTTACACCTGCCTAAGCTTAATCCTAAGAAGTTATGGAGGAAAATTCTAATTCATAAAACTAAAGAAAATAATGTGATTCCCTTGAAGGACTAGAATTCCTACCTTAAAAGTCTCTATGAATTCCCTAATGCCTTGGACACCATTCCAAATGTTCCTATAGATGATGAAGTTTTTTCTATTCAGGGTTAAGTGTCTCACAAATGGGAAAGCTATGGACATTGAAGGCTGCCAAGCTGAAATTTTTAAAATCGAAGGGCTTATCCTCATCACTCACATACAAAAGATCTTCAATTTAGTAGCCAAGCAAGATTTCCATAAACCTGGACACAAAGCCCAATTGTACCTATTTTTAAAAATGGTGATAAAAGCGTTCCCTCTAATTATATGACCATTATAATTAGCCTCATTTTAGCCAAGTTTTATGGAATTAATTTGGAAAAGAAGATTAGCATATGGCTAGAAAGTTGTGGAAAAGACATAAAGGCCAAGCCATATTTAGCACATATGATTCAATTCTGGACCACCCTGTTACACTTAGAATAATTGTAGAGGAGTGTTGCAATAATAAAACCAATCTCCTTTGAGAAAGTGTTTGACACAGTCTCAAGACAAACCTTTGTGATAGGTTGGAAGAGATAAAAGTTATTGTCGAGTTGAGGGATATAACAATAAGGATGTATGAAAATTTTATTTCCATGTTTAGAAACATTGAGGGTTGTTCATAAGAAACTAACTACAATATTGGAGTAAATCAAGGTTGTGCCTTGTCCCCTACCCTTTTTGGCAGGTAGATTGACAAGTTAGAAGATCTTTTGTAAGAAGCAGGTTGTGTTGACCTAACTCTCATTGGTATAGTCATCATTATTCTTCTTTACGTTGATAACATTGTTCTTATGGAAAGGATTCCCCACAATCTTAGCAAGCAACTAAGAATCCCCAATAATTTCTTCTCCAATATGGGTATGACTATTAGTATAGAGAAAACAAAAGTCATGATAATTAAATCCAAAAATATCACCTACAATACTTTTGTATATGACAACACTAGCTTGGAAGAAGTTCCTTCATACAAATATCTTTGAATCGATATTCACCAAGAACTCAACTAGAATTATAGCCTTGAGAAAATGATAAATGGAGGGTGGAAGACTTATTACAGGCTTGAAAATAATTGTTATTCAATGGATATTTGGATATGGGATAAGAAAAAACTCCTCTTTGAGACTCTTGTTACTCTTGTTATTCTATATGGATGTGAAGTTTGGGGATGCAATATCTCTAGAGAGTCATGGATAAATATAGAGAAAATTCAAAATAATTTTATAACCTATAATCTCAAAATTAAAGGAAACACACCCTATCTTATCCTTCTCATAGAAGCAAGCATTTCCCCCATTGATAGCATAACTATCACTAGATGCATATTTTATAAGAACATGTTAAACAATGTGTAAGACAAGATGCTTCCAAAAATTTCTTCAAAATCCAACCAAAGCCACCTTTGGCTCAAGACGAGATGGCATAAGGATGCCTAATGTAATGTCCCCTTCCAATTGATCACGATGAAAGATGACTCAATAGCCTATATGACTTCTGTGGGATATAGTAAACAAGAAAATGAGAGTCAAGGAGGTTCATTTGGTGTCACTAGAAAGACAAATCCTAAAGTGACATTAAATAAATAAAAAAATATATATTTAAATGAAATTGGAGGGAAAAATAAAGTGAGGGTTTGATTTTTTCAAAAATGGGAAATATCTAGAAGGCTCACAAGAAGGGTAAATAGAGGAGTAACCCTTCTCTTTGGCATTATTATTTGATATCCCATTTTGGAGTTCTCTTGGATCCATTCTTTCGTTGGGGTTTAACAAAATCCTTCTAGTACTACAATTTACTTTCGGTGGTGCAATATCTAACCTAGCTAGACAAGAGGGGATTCCACCTAGGATTTCCATTGGAGCTTCAATTTGGGTTCATATTCAGTTGGAGGTTTGCAAAGGAAGTTTGTGAAGATTTTCTAGAAGAGGTCGAACTAGAATTTTGGAAGTGTCAGGAGGGTTCCAGTAAAATCATGGTTGAGGGCATCCCCACAGGTTGGGTATAGGGCGTCTTGCGAGGCCCCACTTGATCTAGATTATTTTCAGCACGAAATGAGAGAGGAAATATAATAAAGAATTGCATAGAGATATCGCGGATATCCAATAATATAACATAAATGTATCAGAAATGCAACCATAAACACAGATATACAGTAATACACGATTTCTATTAATGAAATAAATGTACAGAGATTGTAAAAATACAAAGTGAAAGACTCACTAGAATGGTGGCAACTTATCTTTGAGAAGAGATGTGACGGCTACTCGCATTCACAAGAAGATGATTACAATTAGGCTCTGAAGGCATTTTTACAATAAGTAGGAATGTCAAAAAAACTAGACATCCAAAAACCTAACCCTAGGAGATGAAGCACCAAAAGTCATGTCGGCCTCGTTTGGGTAAGTCAGTACATCAACTTCCGGGGGTCGTAACTTTTGCATACGATCTCTATTTTAGGCGCATGATAGCCCGTTGGAAATGTATCGTCGAGGAGATTTGTTTTAGGTGAAATATTGAAAGAAATTTGATATTTCAAACATGTTTTCCCAAAAAACATTGTTTAGGGCCTCAAAACGACTCCGAAAGTGAAAACTACTAAAAATAGTAAATTACCAAAATTGCCAGAAAACTGTTTTGAGCCAGTTGGAAAAGGTTGGTGGCCACCGATATCCACCTAAAACAATCCTCCCTCATTAAGAATAAATGGTATCCATTGCATTGATTGTCTGGGGGAGAGGAAAAAGCGTTTGTTGAATCTAAATCTTGGTGAGTTACTTTCCTTGTTAGAGACGTCACGCTGCTCCATTTGTGGAAGTCTGTCACGAACCTATTGAGGCTGAGATTGTTAAAAAAGTCGAGCTACATGAGAGGACAATGTGCATAAGGAATCTTTGTGCTTTTTTGCAACCTTGTCGACCTTCTTCTATTGGATAGAAGGTTTCTAGAGCGAGGTTGTAGTGGTTGCACTGTCCTTCTGTTCCCCTTTTGAACAGATTGTGAAGAAGCTAAATTTTGTAGTATGAGATACTACCTTGCGATACTTTTTAGGTGGAACAATAGTTGGAAATACTTCTTGTATTTTGTAGAGCCGACCCCCCAAAGTAATAATGACACTACGGGGTCGAGACTCATAAAAAATATGGCGACTCCTCATATATGGTTGGCCCAAGAGAATATCACAGACATCCAGTGGGGCAACATCAAATAATACATCATCCTTCAAGGGTTGGATGTCATATGACAATAGACACTGTTGGATGACATAGATATCTCATCCTTGGAGAAGCCACCCGATGTTGTATGGCTGTGACTGTGGTGTTGTCGAAAATCCCAATTGTTTGACGACCTCTGTTGATATGAGGTTCTTCTGGCTTCCGCTATCAACAATAAAATGAAGTGGGGTCCCCTTCACCCACATCTGTGAATGGAAAAGGCGCTCCCACTCTTCGGGATATGTTGGTTCTTCTGGTTGAATTGTTGCGGTCGTGACAATAGTAGTGGAGTTTGCATCAATGATATGTCCTTTACCAGTACTTTCAGAATCAAATTTTGAATCAGGGTTCGACTCCTTGTCTTTGATCTCGACCACCAATGAATGTTTTGAGTGACATTCATCGATGTTGTTCCAGGGGATTTTCTGCAAGTCACACCATTTTTCGGTGTCCTTCTTTGTCTTCCCGTGACCCTTCTTTTCCTGTGGCTTGGACTGGTTTTTGAGAGATTGTTTGTTAGGGTTGTCTTTGTCATACTTTGGTTGTTGCGGATTTGCAGACCCGAAGTCCCATTTGTTCTGGTGCTTAAATTTATACTCGATTTTAACAACATATCGATAGGTAGCACCGAGTGATGAGATGTCCAGAAAATCCATTTCATTTTGGATGTATGTGTGTAGAGCCCCACGATATTTCAGAACCAAATGTCATTCGGAGACTTTGATACCTAGCTTGGTGCATAAGGTATGGAATTTATTGGTCAACTCCGAAACTTCTTGGCCCCTATCTTGCCACAGTGTGGTCCATCTCATGTATTGGTCCTCATAGTTGCCAATAGGGTAATACTGTTCCTTTACCACATCCACAAAAAAATCCCAAGTGGGCTCAGACCCACATATTCCAGACTCCTCTGTGGAACTCTTCTCCCAATATGTTTCCCACCAATGTTTGACATGGGGGAGAGCCTTAAGGAGCATGGAGATGATATTTTCTTTGTCAGAAAAAATGTGAACAGAGAAATAACCTTCTAACATATTTAACCATTTATCTAGGGCATCCACATCTATCTGACCTTCAAATATAGGAATATCAAAATTTACATGTACCTTAAAAGGAGAGGTGCCTCCAAAGTGGTCACTTGATGAATATGCGCCTAATGCTATCGGGAGGCGTTGAAGGATGTGGGATAAATTCTCCATCATTTCGTCCCTCTGTCGCGTGAGAGTTTGCTCAAGCAACAGACTTATATGATTACCTTCTCCATCATTTTTATTTTCTTCAGCCATTGAGGGTTTCTTGGGAATGTGAGAGTGATTGTATTCAAGGGAGACAAGCTTGAGACCCAACTTTCTATAATCAAACCTCATCGGGGACATGCACTGAAAAACGATCAAGAGAAGTTTACTCTGATACCATTGATCTGGATTATTTTCAGCATGAAATGAGAGAGGAGATATAATAAAGAAATGCACAGAGATATCGCGAATATCCAATAATATAATAGAAATGTATCAGATATGAAACCATAAACACAGATATACAGTAATACACAATTTCTATTAATGAAATAAATGTATAGAGACTGTAAAAATACAGAGTGAAAGACTCGCTAGAATTGTGGCAGCTTATCTATGAGAAGAGATGTGACGGCTACTCGCATTCACAAGAAGATGATTACAATGAGCCTCTGAAGGCTTTTTTATAATAAGAAGGAATGTCAAAAAACCTAGACATCCAAAAACCTAACCCTAGGAGATGAAGTGCCAAAAGTCATGTGGGCCCCGTTTGGGTAAGTTAGTACATCAACTTCCTGGGGTCGTAACTTTTGCATACGATCTCCGTTTTAGGTGCATGATAGCCCGTTGGAAAGGTATCGTCGAGGAGATTCATTGTGGGTGAAATATCAAAGGAACTTACATCTTGCAAACATGTTTTCCAAAAAAACATCGTTTAGGGCCTCAATACAGCTCTAGAAGTGAAAAGTGCTAAAAATAGTAAATTAACAAAATTGTCAAAAACCTGTTTTGATCCAGTTGGAAAAGGTGGGTGGCCATAGATATCCACCTAGATCACCACTTGATGTCCAAGAGTTTTTCTGCGAGGACCTATGCAATTGGGTTGCAGCAGGTCGGCTTGGATCGGGTTTGTGAGAGTTATAGGAGGGATTGGAAGGTCGCTATCAGAGTGAACACTACTAGAGAAGAGAATGTTAGGTCTTGGAGAGCTTTGAAGGAGTGAGCATCATAGATTGGTATCATACCAGGTTTTCGTAGCATTGTTTATGACATTAGTACATTTTACAATTTCCTTCTAGCAATTAGACTTGTGTACTCAGGATTATTTTGCAGTTGTTATTACAACCATTAGATATCATTGTATTGTTGTAATTGGGGGTTTCCATCCATAATAATATGCCATGGTTATTTTCTTTATTTTCTGTGTAATGGATGCATGCAATATGTTTGAAAATATTCCTATATGAGAAAATTGTTTGTAAGGAGTTAATAAAAACATTAATAAAAAGTGTTGACATATTTATACAAGGAGAAATAACAATTTTTGGATAGAAAACATAATATTCCCACCTAACCTAGTTGGGGACATTGAAGTGGTATCAAAGTTGGTGATATTGTTAGCCTATGATTTCTTAAGGCATTGATGCCAAGGAAAACTAGAGGACGAGGGAAACAACCCACCCCAGGATCAGAATCATCAAAAGAAATTGAAGTAAACAAAGTTGTGGGGGATCATATCAAAGATAGAACCATATAGTTGTTGGAATCCATAACTAATGTATGGCTGCGAGTGTGGTGTTGTCGAAAATCCCAATTGTTTGATGAACTCTGCTGAGATGAGGTTCTTCTGGCTTCCGCTATCAACAATAAAATGCAGTAGGGTCCCCTTTGCCCACATCTGTGAATGAAAAAGGCACTCCCCCTCTTCAGGATCTATTGGTTCTTCTGGTTGAATTGTTGCGGTCGCAACAATAGTAGTGGGGTCTGCGTTAATGATATGTCCTTTACCAGTATTTTCAGAATTAGATTTTGAATCGCGGTTCGACTCCTTGTCTTTGATCTCTGCCACCAATGAATGTTTTGAGAGACATTCATCGATGTTGTTCCAGGGGATTTTGTGGAAATCACACCATTTTCTGGTGTCCTTCTTTGTCTTCCCGTGACCCTTCTTTTCTTGTGGCTTGGACTGGTTTTTGGGAGACTGTTTGTTAGGGTTGTCTTTTTCATACTTTGGTTTTTGCGGATTTGCAGACCTGAAACTCCCATTTGTTCTGGTGATTAAATTTCTACTCAATTTTAACAACATATCGATAGGCAACACTGAGTGATGAGATTTCCAGAAAATCCATTTTAGTTTGGATGTATGTGTGTAGAGCCCCATGATATTTTAGAACCAAATGGCATTCGGAGACTTTGATACCCAGCTTGGTGCGTAAGGTATGGAAGGTATTGGTCAACTGAGGAACTTATTGGCCCCTCTCTTGCCACAATGTGGTCCATCTCATGTATTGGTCCTCATAGTTGCCAACAGGGTAATATTGTTCCTTTACCGCATCCACAAAAAAATCCCAAGTGGGCTCGGACCCATATATTCCAGACTCCTCCGTGGAACTCTTCTCCTAGTACATTTCCCACCAATGTTTGACATGGGGGAGAGCCTTAAGGAGTGCGAAGATGATCTTTTCTCTGTCGGAAAAATTGTGAACAGAGAAATAACCTTCTAATAGATTTAACCATTTATCTAGGGCATCCGCATCTATCTAACCTTCAAATATAGGAATATAAAAATTTACATGTACCTTAAAAGGAGAGGTGCCTCCAAAGTGGTCGCTTGATGAATATGCGCCTAATTCTATCGAGAGGCGTTGAAGGATGTGGGAAAAATTCTCCATCATTTCGTCCCTCTGTTGCGTGAGAGCTTGCTCAAGCAACAGACTTATAGGATCATCTTCTCCGTCGTTTTTGTTTTCTTCTGCCATTGAGGGTTTCTTGGGAATGCGAGAGTGATTGTCTTCAAGAGAGACAAGATCGAGACCCAACTTGTTACACTCATACCTCGTAGAGGACATGCACTGAAAAATGATCAAGAGAAGCCTTCTTTGATACCACTGATCCAAATTACTTTAGGCACGAAATGAGAGAGGAGATATAATAAAGAAATGCATAGAGATATCATGAATATCCAATAATATAACAGAAATGTATGAAACATGCAACCATAAACACAGATATACAGTAATACACAATTTATATTAATGAAATAAATGTACAGAGACTGTAAAAATACAGAGTGAAAGAGTCGCTAGAATTGTGGCATCTTATCTATGAGAAGAGATGTGACGGCTACTCGCATTAACAAGAAGATGATTACAATGAGGCTCTGAAGGCAGTTTTACAATAAGCAGGAATGTCAAAAAACCTAGACATCCAAAAACCTAACCCCACGAGATGAAGTGCCAAAAGTCATGTGGGCCCCGTTTGGGTAAGTTAGTACATCAACTTCTCGGGGTCGTAACTTTTGCATACGATCTCCATTTTAGGCACATGATAGCCCATTGGAAAGGTATCATCGAGGAGATTAATTTTAGGTGCAATATTGAAGGAACTTAAATATTGTAAACATGTTTTCCCAAAAAACATCGTTTAGGGCCTCAAAACAGCTCCGGAAGTGAAAAGTGCTAAGAATAGTAAGTTATCAAAATTGTTAAAAAACTGTTTTGAGCCAGTTGGAAAAGGTGGGTGGCCATCAATATCCATCTAGATCACCTCTTGACGTCCAAGAGTTGTCCTGCGAGGACCTATGCAATTGGGTTGCAACAGGTCGGCTTGGATCGGGTTTGTGAGAGTTATAGGAGGGATTGGAAGGTTGCTATCAGAGTGAAGACTACTAGAGTGGAGAATTTTGGGTCTTGGAGAGATTTGAAGGAGTGAGCATCATAGATTGGTATCATCCCAGGTTTTCACAGTATTGTTTATGACATTAGTAGATTTTACAGTTTCCTTCCAACCTTTAGAGTTGTGTGCTCAAGATTATTTTGCAGTTGTTATTACAACCATTAGATATCATTGTATTGTTGTAATTGGGGGTTTCCATCCATAATAATATGCCATGGTTATTTTCTTTATTTTCTGTGTAATGGATGCATGCAATATGTTTGAAAATATTCCTATATGAGAAAATTGTTTGTAAGGAGTTAATAACAACATTAATACAAAGTGTTGACATATTTATAAAAGGAGAAATAACAATTTTTGGATAGAAAACATAATATTCCCACCTAGCCTAGTTGGGGACATTGAAGTGGTATCAAAGTTGGTGATATTGTTAGCCTGTGATTTCTTAAGGCATTGATGCCAAGGAAAACTAGAGGACGAGGGAAACAACCCACCCCGGGATCAGAATCATCAAAATAAATAGAACTAAATGAAGTTGTGGGGGATCATCTCAAAGATAGAACCATGTAGTTGTTGGAATCCATAACTAACAGGAAACAACAATTGACACAATTCCTAACATAGTATTTTTCTAGCAACCAAGCAAATCAAAATGTGAACCATGTAGAGGCTAGACATAGAGGTGGTAGGACTCCTAAAGAGACTAATACCTATGTTCCATGACAAAGTGTATTCCAAGAAGTTAGCAGAAAGGTACCCAAGCCATTATTTCTGCCATTCCTTGAGGAGAAGCCTACAGGGACAGAGGAGCAGAAAGGGTATGAAGATGAGATCAACTCCTACTTTATGGAGTATCAGTTTCTAGAATTAGGAGCTCAATAAACCCTATCTTACAATGACAATTACAACCTCAAGATGAGGAACAAGCTTAGGATGGGTCAGAATTAGCAGAATTGCGACCTTCTGTGCATGTTGGGAAAGATGACCATATCATCCTTTGATGGATCTTACAGGTGCATAACACAAGCATGGGTAAATAGGATGGACACTCATTCCATATTAACCCGATGAAAGAGGTAGAGACAATCAAATTCACCACTTTTCACTTGGATGGAAAGGCTCATGAGTGGTGGTACCATGGGCTATTAACATTAGGAAATTCCAAAATCACATCAAATGAGGATTTCACTCAGAGGATGATGGGTAGGTTCGATAGGAAGGACCCTGAGATCCACTTCATGGAGTTGGCACAAATGAGGTAGAAAACTACACCAAAGGCCTATGTCACCAAGTTCTAGCTGATGACAATCATGGTGACTGATGTTTCTAAGCAGAGGTTGGTGATTCTATTCACGAAGGGTTTGGATGAACCTTTAAGAGGCTAGGTGAAGGATTTTAGGTCAAAAAAAGTACAGGAAGTTATCATGAAGAACTAGGAGATGACAGACATAGTCCCCAAGAAGAGACCACCAAAACAAATTATCCCATAGAAGGGTCAGGTGTCAAAACCTCCCCAAAAGACATGGACAGGGAAGGATAGGTTGGATGAGGAAAATTAGAGAGAGCTAAGGAGGAAGAATCTTTTATACAGTTGTAAAGATCCATGGGGTATGAGTCATCAGTGCATGAGAAAGGGTAAATTCCATTATATTGAGGTGTTTTCTGATGAGGAGGAGGATGATGATGATGAGGGAATTTTACAAAACAATGGTGATCCATCACACCTTGAGGACACAAAAAAGGCACCCATTATAGGGTAGCACCAAGGGAGTGACCATTTCCACTCTTTTAGGAGTTCCCAAATATTACACCTTTAGGGTTAGAGGCATTTTATAGGGACAAGGGGTTACAACACTGATTGTTGGTGGGGCCACCCACAACTTCATTAATGTTTCATTGGTCACCAGGGGACAAATCCCTACATAGGACTTCGATGGATTCAATGTGGTTGTAGGAGATGGGTACAACATGGAGTTTACTCATAGGATCAGGGGATTGGATGTAACATTGGACAACTATACGTTGATTGATGAATTCTATGTTGTATATTTAGCAGATACTCATGTGGTGTTAGGATTTCAGTGGTTTTACTCATTGGGAGATACCCACATGAATTATCAGGACCTGAAGATGGAGTTTTAGGACAAGGGTGAACATCGAGTCATCTTGAGGGGTATGTTGACAGGTGCCCCCAGGATCATGTCTAACCAATGCATTGAGGCCCTTTTTAAACATGGCGATGTCCCTTGTGAAACAAAGGGCTTAATCACCATTGATAATTCATCACAGTATCACCAACATAACCCTGCGAATATCGAGGCATTTCTTGGAAAGCATGAAAGAGTGTTTGAATCATTACCATCAAGGAGACCACTTGAAAGAGGATTTGAGCATATCGTTGAGTTATAAGAGGGGTCTAAGAATATGATCAACACACCCTATAGACATCTGAAGAGGTTCAAGGATGAAATAGAGAAGTCCATAAAGGAGTTTCTAGAGATGGGACATATCATGCCTAGTTCTAGTCCCTTCGCTTCGTCAGTTGTACTCATAAAGAAGAAGGATGGCACTATAAGGATGTACATAGACTATATGGAGCTGAACAAGAAGACCATAAAAAACCGATACCCAATACCCGATATTGATGAGCTGATAGAAAAGTTACATGAGGAAGTTTACTTCTCAAAGGTTGATCTGTGATCATTATACCACCAGATTTGGGTCATAGAGGAGGATATCAATAAAACAACATTTAGGTGTCATTATGGGCACTACAAATTTTTAGTAATTCCCTTCAGGTCAACTAATGAGCCAACTACCTTTTAGTAGTGCATGAACTGTATCTTCAACAAAGAATTGAGGAAATTTTTACTGGTGTTCTTTGACGATCTCTTGATCTACAACAAGACGTGGGAGTAACATGTGAAGCATGTGGACACGATTCTCACTATCATGGAAGAGTATTCGCTTTTTTTCAAGGATATAAAGTGTGATTTTGGGTTGAAAAATATCCTCTATATGGGGCACATGATAGGTGTTGATGGAGTAAAGGTGCATTATGAGAAGATCCAGACAATCTTAGATTGGCTCACCCCCAAATCACTCACAGATCTATGGGGATTCTTTGGGATATGTAGCTATTACATGTGCCTTTTGAAAGAATTTTTACAATTGGCTGCTCCATTGAAATACCTCACTAAGAAGAGGGTGTGTTGATCATCAGAGGATGCACATGCAACATTCAAAAAATTGAAGAGGGTGATGAGAATTTTCCCATTACTAGCACTCCTAGATTTCATGCAGCCTTTTTTCCTAGAGTGTGACACATTCGATGAGGGGATAGGAGAAGTATTGATGGAGAACCGACACCTGATAGATTTAGAGAGTGGAAATCTAAGAGAGCCAAATAAACTCTATCCGATCTATGATAAGGAGATGTTGGACATCATGCATGCATTGGAAAAGTTCAGATAGTACTTAGTAGGAGGATGCTTTGTGTTTAGGACTGACCACAACAACTTGAGATATTTCTTGGGGAAACAAGACTTGAATGAGAGGCAACGCAAATGGGTGAGTAAGGTGCAGGCATATGATTTTGACATTGAATAATTAAATGGGAAGAAGAACATAGTTGTTGATGCCTTATCCAAGATACCTACAACCTTCTCGATGAAAGAGATATCAATAGACTAGAATTCCATCCTTTTGGTGGAATACTCCAAGAATACCGATGAGGGAGATATTCTCCTGGAATGGTCTCAAGGAGGATTTACTTCTTCAAGTGAGGGAGTGAATGACTTTCCAACAAAACAAGTCAGAATTTACACATCCCATGGGATTGCGTCAACCATTGTCGATTCTGGAGAAGAAGTGAGATAAAATTTCCATGGAATTCATTACAAGGCTTCCAAAGGTGTAGAGCAGGGATTGCATCTACTTGGTAGTGTAAATATTGATGAAATATATGCACTTCTTTTCCATTCCTTTAGACTACAATGCATCTTAGATAGGAGATATATTCTTCAGGGTGGTGTTTAGACTACATGGTCTTCTGAGGAACATAGTCAATGAACGAGATAGCAAGTTCCTCAGTGAATTTTGGAAGGATTTGTTCAGGTTATCTGGGATAGAGTTGGCACCCAGTATTAGCTACCATCCCCAGACAGACGGGAAGATCGAGATAGTAAACAAATGGATTGAGGATGACCTGAGGAACTATGTGTTAGGGAAACAACGCACATGGATAAAGTTGTTACATATTGGGGAGCATTGTTACAATACCACTCATCACATGCCCATCAGGATGAACCCATTCAGGGCATTGTATGGCTGTGATGCTCCATCTTTTATGGATTTTTTTTTGGGGGAGAGAAGAGCTCCCAAGGCCAATGATTGGTTGTAGGAAATTTAGGACATATTGAGAGTCCTGAAGGAGAATTTGCAGGACACTCAGAATCAATAGAATATGTATGTAGATAGGCATAGGGTAGAATGAAAATTTGAGGTTGGGGACCTAGTCTTTCTCAAGTTGCATCCTTACAGACAGTTGTCACTAAAGAAGAGTGGTGTAGAGAAGTTGAAGACTCACTTTTATGGACCCTACAGAGTGATCGAGAGAGTTGGGAAGGTAACATATTAGTTGGAGCTACCAGAAGGTAGTAGGATCCACAACACCTTCCATGTATCCTTCCTCAAGAAGTATTTGAGGCAGAAGGTCATTGCTTCGACAGATCTTCCTCCACTAGATGAGAAAGGGAAGTTGGTTCTAGCCCCTGAGAGAATATTCCTTTGAGATTATTTTGTCGTATGGAGAGGATTGCCCCCAAAAGATGCTACTTGGGAAGGATATAAGATCTTACAACACCCTGATTTGGAATTGTTTGAGGAAAAGCAATCTTGTGAAGGGAGGATTGTAATGTCCCCTTCCAATTAATCATGATAGAATATGAATCAATATCCTATATGACTCTTGTAGGCTATAGTCAACAAAAAAAAGGGAGTCAAGGAGGTTTATTTAGTGTCACTAGAATGAAAAATCCTAAAGTGGCATTAAATAAAATAAATAATTATATTTAAATGAAATTGGAGGGAAAAAAGTGAGGGTTTGATTTGGTCAAAAAGGGGAAAGATCTAGAAGGCCTGGAAGAAGGATAAATAGAGGAGTAACCATTCTCTTTGGAATTATGATTTGATCTCTCAATTTGGAGTGCTCTTGGAGCCATTGTTTCGTTGGGGTTTAACAAAACTAGTCCACTACTACAATTTAGTTTCAGTGGTGCAATATCCAACCTAGCTAGACAAGAGGGGAGTCCACCTATGATTTCCATTGGACCATCAATTTGGGTTCATATTCAGTTGAAGGTTTGCGTAAGAAGTTTGCGAATATTTTTCGAAAGAGCTCGAACAAGAATTTTGCAAACCAATGAAGGAATTTTTCTTTCCTAGTCTAAGTATGATTGTGACCTTCTTTGTCGCTTTCAAATGGACTATTTTAAGCCAAACCCTTCCCCCTTCCAGTATCGAGTCAATATTACTGCCACCTATACCCTATACTTATCCCGAAGTTGATGCCACCCTGTACCGTCAGTTAGTTGGTAGCCTCTTATACTTGACTCATACCCATCTTGATCTTTCCTTTTTGGTTGGTCTTGTTTCCCGGTATATGCAAACACCCCATGAAAGCCATTGGAAAGAAACTAAGAGGATATGTCTCTATGTTCGTGGTACATTTCAGTTTTGTATACATTATAGTTCAGGGGGGAGTCCTTTACTGGTTGGTTTCACTGATTCAGATTGGGACAACGACCCTTATGATCATAAAATAATCCAAGTTATGTTTTTAGCCTTGGATTGGGACTTGTAAGTTGGGCCTGTAAGAAACAACATGCTATTTTATTTTCTTCAGCAGAAGAAGAGTACCGAGCATCAGTAAATGCAAGTCAAGAAGCCTTGTGGCTTCGACAGATCCTTTTAGAGTTTGTATTCCATCAAAAGCATCTGACTAGCCTTTGCTGCGACAATCAGAGTGACATCAAGCTTTCCAAAGACCCAGTTCAACATCAGTGCAACAAACACATAAATATACACATGCATTTCATTAGAAAGCTCATTCATGATCACGTTATTGAAGTGTTATTTTTCCCTAAAGAAGATCAAGTTGCATACATTTTCACAAAGTCTCTTACAAAAGATAATTTTTCCAAACTTTGATCTATGTTATGAGTTCAAGAAGTTATCATGAAGGGGGGATAGGCTCTAATGCCTCCTTCCTTCTCATATTGTGTCAATATTGTAAATCCTTCAATCATATCCCAAGTTGTTCTTAAGGGGGGATGTTAGGATATTTATACACTTAGGAGTTAGTTAAGATCTACTTGGTCAAATGTGTCATTAAGAAAAAGTGTGTTTCTTTAGTATGCATTTGTAGTTAGAAAATATGACGGTCACAATATGTTCCTGACATAGAGTGATCAGATGACTCATATTCTCCTCGATCTTAATGGCCATTGATCCATCGATTAACACTTGATTGGCCCATGATCTCTATTTAAATAGAATGGAGGGTCATTTACCAATGATCAATTGTGACAAAATCTCTTATAAAATATATTTGTAATCTTCTTCTTTTGCATTAATAAAATGATCCAAGTGGTCACATTGGTTGGGTCCGTGGATGTTTCCCCATAGGGTTTTTACCATGTCAAAACATTAGTGTGTTGATATTTGATATGGTTGTGTGATTGGTTACTGAAGTTATTCGTCCTCTTTTGGAATACTTCTGTTGTCAAACAAATTTTGTATTGGATGATCAGAGGAAGTAGGATCATGGTTACGTTCACTTACAGGAGTAGAACAACCTAGCATATCGAAAAAAATGTCATCTGTATGCTAAAATTATTCCATGTAAGGAACATGCAACTCATCAATCTATTTGGCACAATCAACAATGGGTTTCTCTTCTAGAAAATCATTCTAAACTCCACCTAAAACAAATAAAACTCTACTAGTTGTAGCAAGGCTAGGTGTAGGTAGGGAGGCAACAAAAAAATCATATCCAAGACCAATATTGATGAATAGATACCTTTGAAAATTTATGATATCATCTAATATTTGAGTACTCGTTTCAAAATTCAAGCTTCTATTCAACTTAATAGTTGTTTTCTCCGAGTTATTTCTTAAGGAAATAATTTTAGATTCTATATCTTCACTAATTTCTTCCTCTTTCTTTTGCTAGGCTCTCACCATCTCTTCTATCATTTTTCCCTCTTCTATTTGAATCTTTAGGCTGGTAATAGTATTCTTTGTTTCTTCAAGGATTAATGACATTTTTGGATTTTGAATCACAATCCTCTTTTCATATTTCTACAATTTCTCCATTTCTTTGAAATAATTTTTCCTAATTTATTTCACTTAAGGAACACATGAGTTTTTATTCAAGATCCACTTCCCCTTCTATTTCAACATTTTCTTCTTGTTGCTGTTAGGATATTTAGACACTTAGGATTAAGTTACGATAAACTTGGTATAATGTGTAATTATGTTAAAGTATGTTTATTAGTGTGTTTCTTAAGTATGCATTTGTAGTTAGAAAATGTTATGGTCATGATATGTTCCCGACATAGAGTGATCCGACAACCCATATTCTCCTTGATCTTAACAACTATATTAATCCATGATCTAACACCTAATTGATCCATGATCTCTATTTAAATATCATGGAGGGTCATTTGTTGATGATCAATCATGAGAAACTCTCTTATAAATATATCTATAATATTTTATTTTTCATTAGTAAATGGCTCCAAGTGGCTATGTTGGATGGGGCTGTGGATGTTTCACCACAAGGGTTTTACCATGTCAAAACATCAGTGTGTTGATATTGATATGTTTGTGTAAATGGTTATTGAATTTTTTCATCCTCTAATGTATTACCTATGTTTTCAAACATGGTATCATAGTGCATTTGAAGACTCATTCCTATTGTTATGTTTTCCAAATATATGGCCATTTCAGTCATATCTGGAGGTATAAATCCTGAATACGCCATTTTAAATTTTTATAGAGACAATATTTTGGTTTTATTTCATTTTTTTGTTTTCTATTTCCAAGTTGCTACTGTTGGAAAGTTGGTTTAGACAATACGTTTTCATTGATGTCAAAGTTTGGATAGTGATGTTAGAGATTGAGGTCAACCCTTAGAGATTAATTCCAACCTTTAGAGAATTCCGGTAGAGAATTTCAGTAGCATAGAGGTATGGGTAAGGGACCAAATTTTGTTTGAGATATAAATGCATGAAGATCAATGAATATGAAGGTAAGACTATCATGGATGGATAGTACGCGTCATTGTTTTTTCCATTGATATATGGTACGTCACATATTTCCTCACGGTTAGGGATATATGGCCTTGAGAAGTTGGAGAACCCCTTAGACTAATATAGAAGCCCCTAGAAGGTCAACAAGAAGTCAAAATCTTCTAGAAACTCATAAAGAAGATTCCCTAGTCAAAGTGGTTGTACAAGAAATAAATTAAATAATAAAGTGGTTGCAACAAGAAGTTGGTTAAGGGAAAAGAAGGAAATATTAACTACATTTCCAACTCATCTTATTTCTGCTCCACATTCCTTTGTGTTGCTTCCAGTAATCATTCAGGGATATTTTTCAAAGATTATTTTCTTGATTCTACCATGCATGCATTGTCTTCTTGATTTCAAGCACACATCCCAAAACTTGGACCAACATGCAATAGTAGAAATTGGATTGGCACATAATAACAAATCTTGATTTGATGTGCACACCTCCTTTTACTCATTGCGCAATTTCTTGAGCATGTACAAAACTGGAATAGGTGTGCAAAACTTGTTTATGCACACGCACGATATTTAACCAAAACTTTGGGTGCCAAAATTTTTAGAAACTGTGTATTTTTCAGTTCTCTACAATGTGAAATCTTGGATCTAGTAAATTATTCTATTTTATGGTGGTTGTTTTCATTTTATACAGAAAACTCAAGGCTACACCTCATTTTTGGAACTTAAAATGGTCATAACTTGCTAATAAAAACATTGTTCTGAGTGTTTGTTTTTCAAAATGCATAAAATTTCATACTCTATACAATGTTGATATTAGTTTATTCTTATTTGGCCATATTATTATTGAGTGTGGTAATGGCCACATATTTCTCCTTTGTTTGAATATGACAATATTTTGTTTGAGACAATTTCTTGATGGCATAAATTTAGTGTTTTTCTTGGCACTATGTTTTTGTGATGAAGATACATTGCATGTGGTGCATATTTGAACACTTTTTCAACTTGATGATCATCGTGAAATCATTTTCAAGTTATTGATTGAAGCAATTGATGATCATCCTGAAATCATGTTCAAGTTATTGATTAAAGAACTTCAATTGTTCATTGACTCTTTCAACCTATTAGATCATATTTCACTTCATCTTTTGTTATCATCCATGTATTTTTGGAGAGATTATTCTTTGACACAATGTGGAATTTCCATGATGATTTGTTCCTTTACTCTTTGAGGTTATTTATTCCAATTATTTATCTATTTGCTTCCTCTATTCCTAAGGGATGTGTGTAATGAGTTTCGATACATATTGGTTTTGTAGATTATTACTCTATCTTGAGTTGTGTGTAACTTCATCATGAGAATATTGATGTTGTCATCACCAATAATTTTGCATTGGTTGTTGATGGTAGAAAACATATCCTCCTTGCACCTTATTGAGGATATGGTTGTAGTGTATTGAGTTTTTCATACATTTTTCCATTCAGTAGCTTATCCTTGACAAAAATAAATTTTTAGACTATATTTACCACATATCCAAGATGTTTGAAGCTTTCATTAAATGGAAATGTAATGTAATTCCCTCTTCCAAATGTGTTCATTACAACCCATGATGTTGTTGGAAATTGTGTTGTCATTGACGTTAAAGGTAGACATGACTTTCATAGTCATGGATGCCATTGATATCATAGGCATGGGGAGACTGATTGTTTTCAATGATAGGGGAGAATATGAATGTCTTTGAAAATTGATGAGTTTTTGTGTATTCAATTGTCATTGAGGTTAAATATGTAGACCAAGGAAGTGGAACCAAGAAAAGGAAGAAGAGAATTCCCATATGTGATGATAAGCATCTCTTTAGGTGACTATGTGTCGTTAAGCTTTTGCAAGAATCTTTGAGAGTTTACGTTGCAATAATAAGACAACTAGAATGATTTCGGATTGCACGAAGTTGAAGAAAATGAAGATTAGAACTTGGATGAGATGTTCCCCAAACAAACGATGAGATCAAGGATACAACAAATCCAACAACAAGAAATTCGAGAGTGCATACAAATCTCAAGCATATGTTGTAGGTATGAGTAGTGATGATCTTGGAAAAGCATGATCTTGGAGGCTCGATCAAAAAATTGATGAAATTGACATATCCGACATGTGCATGGAATTTTGTGTTCAAAGAATTTATAATGAACAACACTATTACATAAATTCAAATGTGAATGAAAGAGCCATGGAACTGTGCACAAAGAATTATTTTTTGGTTATTGGGCCGAGTGTTTCGGATATCATAGATTTGGAGATCAAAGTGTTAGAATGGTGGACAAACCTAGGGGGGGCAGTGGCCCAGTACATTGGTGACCAGATATTGGAATATTGGGCATTAGAAGAGTGAAGTGTATGTATAGTGTCAAATTCCTAGGGGGCCAATACTAGGTAGGCCAACTGAGAAGCCACATCAATATCCATGTCAGAACCACGAAGATTCCACGTCATCTTGAATGTAAGAAACCAATACAGTAGGGAAAACCACGTAGATTCCACATAAGTTCTAGATGCCATGTAAGAGCCACTTCAACTACCACATCATACTAATATACTAGATATCAGATGAATGGTTGAATGTGAAGAGTTAAAGTTCTAGGGCCTTGATGGCCTAGTAGATCGGTGGCCATGTCAAAGCCATGATAGTAGCCACAAGAGATCCACATCATCCAGTACACGTGGGAGTTCACATGGATATTATGTCATCTACCACGTCATATTTTATACTGGAAGAATGAAGGATCAAAGTATTTTTGTAGTCTCAGGGGATCGATAGCCCGATGGCCTATTAGACCGATATCTTGGTGGTCGAGCCCAACATATAATCATACCAGATATTGGATGAATGATTGAATATGCAATGATAAAGTTTTTAGGGGATCGATGGCCCAGTATCCCGGTGGTCTGAAAGCCTAGTGATGCGGTGAACAAATTGACAATTGCGATCTAATCAAGAACTCATCAGATGAATTGTGTTTAATCAAGGAAAATGTGCATGGTTGAAGTCCCAAAGGCTCGATGGGTCGATAGCCTGATGGGACGGTGAGCCCGGTGGGATGGTAAGCTTGATAGTCTCGATGTCTAGGGAACTAGATTGAGAGTTGATATTCGACTCCTGAAGGATCAGATGACTTTTCAAGGTTAATAGTTGAGATGACTGAAGAACATGTCAATGGAGTCCGATATTGAATCGGGGACCAGATCATATGGTGACTGAGTGTCGAGGATTGTTTCATTTTTGGTGGGTTGAGAGTAGACCAATGGTCATGAGTTAATCCTAGGCTAATCAAATTCTGGTTGAGCATCAAGGTTTGTAATGTGAATAAAGAAGAGTATATCGTGTGAAACAAGAGGTGTTTTACACTATGATTTGAAGGAAAGTAAGAGGATTTATATCCAACCTAATGAGTTTTTTTTTATGTATGTCGGAAAACTCTTGGATACATGGGTTCAATATAAATAACCATGTCTTAATCGTATTGGAAGGCATGAGTGTGAGAAAGAGTGTATGTGATAATAAGAGAGTTGAGGCTTGGAGGTTTTCATGTCATAGAAAATGAAAGAAATAATAATGTAACTATCTAAGGGTTCCTGAGAGGTGCAAGGTCTAAGGAATGTCTGAAATCAAGAAAATTGTGAATTGAGGGAAAGTTTTGTGACTGCAAAAATGAAGAAACGAATCTGTATAGGTCAAGACTTGAAGGAAAGAGGAAATTTGATATTATTGACAACTTGAGGAGATCAATGTCTCATGTAAGTTGGTTCCTATAGGAAGTGATGATTTGGTGCTCAACTAAGGGGATTGATGTCTCATGTAGGTGCATTCTTGTGAATATAGTAGTTGTAGGTTGGTTCTTATAGGTAGATTTGAGTTGGTGCTCAACCAAGGGGATTGATGTCTCCTACACATTGGTTCCTGCAAACATTGTTGTTGAGTTGGTGCTTAAGAGAGGATATTGGTGTCTCCTCTAGGTTGGTTCCTGTAAGCATTGTAACAATAGGTTGGTGCCTACATAATCTTATAAAAGAATTGTTTTATGGTTTTCTCCCATTTGGGTTTCCACGTTAAATATCTGTGTACTATGGATTGCATGGTTGTATATTTATCATTATCTTCTATAGTTTGTAAAATAATCTATTGATAATTATTATAAGGAAATATTGTAAGAAAAGAAAAAGTACTCTTATATTGATTCATTACCCCTCTTAGTATAAGTAAGTGTGCTAAAAATTGGTATCAGAGTGAGTCTCCTTCCGAATAGTTTAGCCACTGGAAGGTGAATCCTTGTACCACACATGAACTAGATGTTATCTCCCTTATTCAATGGAAACAAATTTGTATTATAGAGCATAAAATAAAGACATATATGTAGGAAATGGGATATGATGTTTGGAAATTGGTTGTTACTAGTTACACAACCTAAAAAACTCCACCAATAGATGAAACTTCAAAGGAGGCAAGTGAAAACAATACAATGGCCATGAATGCCATTTTGAGTGGCTGATTGGATTCAGAAAAATCCAAAGTGAGAGAGTGTATATCAAGTAAAGAGATTTGGGACACGCTACAAGATATTTATGAGAAGGAGGTGTCCTTGGAAATGTCAAAATGGAAAAGGACGGAAGAATATGAGACAAATGATAGCTCAGACATTGAATCATATGTTGAAGAAGACAACTTTGCAAGGAAACCCACGAAAGGATCAAGAAAAAAAAAAGGTAAGCCTTTTTTTAAATGTTTCAATTGTGAAGAAGTAGGAAAATGTGTAGATAAATATCCTTATTTAAAAATGGGAAAGAACAATGATAAGGATGATTCTAGATTCAGAAATTACAAGAATGATAAGACTTAAAAGAGAGGAAATTCCTATAGACAAAAGAAGAATCTATATACCAATGAGGATAACAACTCTTCTGATCACAGTGATAGTGAAACAAAATTGATTATATTCATTGACCTAGAAACATAGTCTGATGAACCATAAAATAAAAGAAAATATTTAGGAGAAGAAGGAAATCTCGAGGTTGAAGTGCAAGAGGATCTTGAAGCAGAACCCATCAGTTCCTTAGAATAAATAGATAGACTCAAAGAAAATAATAGAAAGTAGGAAAAGGAATTGCATAAATATGAAGAGGAGGAGCATGATATCGAAGAAATAAAGAAGACAATTATCATCCTAAAGGCTCAATTAGAAGAGGAAAAAAGGATAGAAAAAACAGTAAGGAGTCAGCTAAAAGAAACAAAAGAAAAATGTGAGAAGCTAAAGGATGAAATTGATTCCTTAATAAAGGAACTAGAGAAAACAACTATTCATATGAATAAACGCTTGAAGTTTGAAAAGAGTATAGAAATATTAGATAAAATTATCAGTCAGTAAAGGCCACCATATATCAAGACAGGTCTTGGTTGTGAATACAATCATAGGAACCTTGAAAATGATGCAAGATCTAAGTCATCAGAAAAGAAAATTGAAGAGAAGTTTGAAAGATATGCAGATGTTCTTAAGATCTCCAATCACGGTGAAGATAACCACAGGGTTGGAAATCATGACAAGAAACATAAGAATGATTTTAGAATAAATATTGCATCAAGAATACCCTTAATAACCAAGTATCAAAATCTTTTTCTCAGTTATTATTTTTCTTGCAAATATTTTGGCCACAAGGTAATAGATTTCAAATAGTATGGAAGAAGCAATTGTATGAGAAATAGGAATAAAATATCTTACAATAATTAAAAGGATATCAATACTAGAGGTTTTCACGGGCCTATTGATAGAATATACAATCCATTTTCTCCCCTACATTACAAATTTAAATGTTACAAATGAAATAGCTATGGACACATAACATGGGCCTATTGGAAGATCCCTTCGAATATATGAAGGAATACAACAAATTGAAGAATCAAAGCACATGGATATGTGATAATTTGTATATGGACAACAAAAATAGAATGGAAGGAAAGATCCAAAACTATAAAGAATTTATCACATAAAGTAAATATATTATTCTTTTGGTTATGTGCTCCAATTAATTGGAAGAAGAGGACAATTGAGAAATAAATATTTAATGTTGATACTTGAATATGTTGAAATAAGAGCTCCCCATTAGAGTTGATTTTATGAAATGAATCATTATGTAAAAAGACATTGATGAAGGTGATGTTACCAAAAGGAGCTTGTAGATAAAGAACAAGAATATAATGAAAGATCCATGGAGAAGCACAAGCTCAGTGGGAGTTGCGAAAGAAAGAAGGTTGTTGGATGTAGAGAAGAAAATTAAGAGTACAATGTAAGGGGGAGAATATCCCTTTGCCATTGATGTCAAAGGTGGAGAGTACATAGGAAGGGGGAGATTTGTAGAAATAAATACTCATAGGAATCAATCAAATTAGATGACAAAAACATTGTGCAGACTAAAGGAGTACCAAAATGAGTAAGTGTTGCCATCAATGACATACCAAGATATCTAGGTGTTTCCATGAATGATGAAGGGGGAGATTGTTGGAAATTGTGTTCTCGTTGATGTCAAAGGTAGACATGATTGTGACAATCATGGATTTGATTGATAAAATAGGTAGGGGGAGACTAGTTGTTGTCAATGATAGGGGGATACTATGAATGTCTCTACAAATAGATGATCTTTTGTGTATTCAATTTTCATTGAGGTTAAATAAGTAGACCAAGGAAGTTGAACGAGACAAAGGAAACAAAGAATGTCCATGTGTGATGATGATCATCTGTGTAGGTGACTATGCATTGTTGAGATTCTGCAAGAATCTAAGATAGTTTATTGTGCAAGAATAAGACAACTATAATTATTTTGGGTTGCACAGAGTTGAAGAAAATGGATATTGGAAGAAGGACGAGATGTTCTCCAAATAGATGACTAGATCAAGGATATAGAAAAACTAGCAACAAGAAATATGAGAGTGAACACAAAGTTCAAGCATATGTTGTAGTTCTGAGAAATGATGAGATTGAGAAAGGAAGATCTTGGTGGCCTCATTGAAAAATTGACGAAATTGACATATCCCACATGTACATGGAATTTTGTGTTCAAAGAATTTATAATGAAAAACGTGGCTACATAAATTTGAATGTGAATGACAGATCCATGGAACCATGTGAAAATAAATAATTTATTGTTATGGGGCCCAATGTATTGTATATCAAAGATCATAGCATTATCACGGTGGAGACAATTGCAGGGGTTTGGCGGCCCGGTACACCGATGACCCGATATCAGAATATCGGACACTAGAAGAACAAAGTGCATGTATAGTGTCAAAGTCTTAGGGGCCCGATACGTGATATTCCATCTCATATGCAACATCAAAAACCATGTCAGAACCACTAAGAGCCCACTTCATCCACCACATAAGTAGCCAAGACAGTATGGAAAGACACACAAATTCCATGTAATATGTGGATGCCATGTAAGAGCCACATTAGTCACGACGTCCTACTGGTCACCAAATATCCGATGAAACGTTGAATGTGAAGTGTTAAAGTTTTGGGGGCTCGATTGCTCGGTAGTCCAGTGGCCATGTCAGAGCCATGATAATAGCCACAATAGAGCCACACCATCTAGTACACGCGGAAGGAGTCAACATGGAGACCATGTCATCTTCCACATCATATTGCATATTGAAAGAATGAAGGATCAATGATGTGTTGTAGTCCTGGGAGCTCGATGGCTTAGTGGCTCGAAAGTTTGATATCACAATGGTGGGGCACAACATATCGACATACCAAATATTTGATGAATGAGTGAATATCTAGTGCTAAAGTTTATGGGGGCACAATATCCTGGTATCCCAATGGCATGACAACTTGGTGATGCCGTGAACAGATCGATGGTTTTGATCTAATAAAGAATTGATTGGATGCCTAGCATGTAATCAAGGAAAAGGTGCATGGTTGAAATCCCGACCTCCAGATGGGTCGAAACCCCAATGGGTTGGTGAGCCCGGTGGGTGGGTAAGCTCAGTAGCCTCGATGTCCAAGGAAATAGATGGACGATTGAGATTTGACCCTTGCATGATCAGATGACCAGGTTAAAATTTTTAATGACCGAAGAACATATCAATGGACGAGATTGAATCAGGGACGAGATCAGACAATGATTGAGCATCGATGATGTGTTGTGTGTTTTGGTGGGAAAATAGTAGATAGATGGTCATGAGTTAATCCTAAGATGATCAGATTGTTGTTGATCATAAATGTTTGTAATGTGAACAAAGAAGAGGATAGCATGTGAAATAGAAGGTGTTTTATAACCCAATTTTAAGGAAAGTAAGACGATTCATAGATGACCCGATGAACATGATTTTCTATATGTGGAACAACTCTTGGGTACATGGGGTCAATATAGTTAATGATTTCTTGATCATGTTGAAAGGTGTGAGTGTGAGAAACAGTGTATGGGAGAGTAAGCGAGTTGAGGTTCGGAGGTTTTTATGTCATAGAAAATGAAAGAAATAAGAATGTAACTATCTAAGGGTGGTTGAGAGGTTCCAACTCTCTCTAATATCATGAAGTTTTTCATTAATGCAAGTCTTCTCTTCAAACAATATCATCATCCTCATCTTCTCATAACTATGCTATATATCCTTTAGGATGGTTCACCAAATTATTAACCATCTCCTTCCAATAAGGACATTTAAAAACATTAAATGGAATTCCATTAGAAAATAAAAACCTTCCCATTGATGTATCAACGTTTGTATGCCCTTTTGCATCCCAACTAGTTGCAGTCCATGGTTTTCCAACATACCAACACTACTATATTGAGATTGATTTCCATTGAGAGTAGGAGCAAGATGTTTTTTCAACTTTTCAACATCATCATAATGTTTTAATAATGATGAATTCTCCGAAACAAGAATTTTAATGCATAGTTTTACTTTCTCCTTATTTCCAACCCTATTTAAATGTCATATGGCGTGTAAAATATCCCCTCATAAGAGAAAACCCAATATTTTGGCCTAGCTGACCTTTATTTTGACCTACTTGACCCACCCACTAGTGTTGAGATTTGACACTCTTTTCTATCATTTTAATTTTATTGGTCCATGATGATGGGTGAGGTGCCCACTTTAAATGTTGGACATTTCATAAAATTACACATAGTTTATATCTAGAAAATTCAAGCAACATGATGACTAACTATGAAAACATATACTCGGATTTTAAACCTTTATGGATACTTGTTTGGCTTGGGGTAAGGGATGTCATGTTTCATTATGTTATTCATTTATTTGAGAATTCTTCCATTAAATTTTCAAAGTAAAATGACATTTAAGAATTTCATTAATATTCATTAATCAACTATTTTTTAAATAAATACAAAAATAAATGTAAATCTAAAATTTAAATATAAATATAAATATATTTATTATTATTAACACAATACAAAACAAAAAATATGATTTAAGTATGAATACAAATATATTTATTATTATATGATTTAAATATGAATACAAATATATTTATTATTTCTCAACACTATACAAAAGAAAAACAATTTGATTTGATTTCCTAATGGCCTAACTTAATAGGAAAAATGACATTGTATCAAAGATTAGTGTATCTTTTAACTCATATTTTTTCTTTAGAAAACATTAAAGCAATATATACACAACATACAATATTATAAATCTATTAAATATAAATTCCCTTCCTAAGTTACCCAAATAGGGTGCCAACGATGAGAGGGTTTGAGAACTGTGACATCCATCTACCATGTGCACATATTACGACATTGATTAAACAGTGTTAGTTTAATTGAAAGGGTAGGGGCTGCAAGGAGATTTGTGTCCCATGGTGGTATTATTTTATAAATGCACTCATTACTAAATCTACATATCCATCCAAACAATTAGCAGATAATAGAGTTCATTATGTTTATTAAAGGGAGGGGTTGTGAGGTTGCTCCAATTTTCATTCTTTTTATTTAATCTTATTCTCTTAATATCTTCAATTCATGGGATACAAGGAAGACATTACTCTAGAACCATGGGAAAAATAGTAATCAAGGAGATTTGTGTCACATGGTGGTATTATTCTAAATTTCACTCATTACTAAACCTACATACCCATGCAAGTAATGAGCAGATAATAAAGTCCATTATGTTTTTTAAAGTGAGGAACGGAGGAGGTTGTGAGGTTGCACCAATTTTCATTCTTTTTATCTAATCTTATTCCCTTAGTTTCTTCAATTCATGGGAGACAAGGAAGACATGACTCTAGAGCCATGGGAAAAAAATTGGTAATCATTCGAAAACCTCCAACAAAGGGGATTTGATTACAGTTTGAGGCTTTATAAGAGTGTGGGAGATGAATCCCTTAGATAAATAGATTTACATTCTAAAGGAATAAACTACTCTTAAACTATGGATATGAAAGGAAAAATACTAGTGAAAAACAAGGCCATAAAGGGTGCTAGAGTCACCATAAGAGATATACCTAGAATTTGCAAAAATAACTCTGAGAAGAAGGGGGTTCCAAATGTAACCAGAGAAAAGAGGCATGGTATGGAGGAAACTCATAGGTATCAAAATAAATTTTCATAAGTAGTTAAAGTTGTGTTGAAGAATTAGAGAAGAAAGCCAAGGAAAAAAAGGGAGCAGATCCAATTGAGGTAGTGAATATGGAATTGTTGCATTGGATGTGAGATACCAAGTTTTCAAGGAGGAGGGGCACAAAGATATTTAAAATGGTATAAATCTACTACTTAAACAAAAATCTCATTTCCCAAGCTATAGAGGAAAAGGACAACCAACAACAAAAGAAGTCATGAACAAATTGGAACTTATGGAGAAAAGATATGATTTTCTAATCGAAGATCACTAGGGGTTGGGGGTAGCAGTGGATGATGCACTAACTCAAATTCTAGGGAAAAGCACTAACTCAACTAACCAACTAGCTCCTCATTTTTTGTCCAATTTATAATTATCCTTATCAAGCATTACTGTGACATTTTGCTCTTGGATGTATATTTTTGTTAAAAAAATTCACGCATTTTTTCTTGAAAAAGTGAATCAAATATATAATGATGTAACTCATTATTTTGCATATTAATAGTAAATTACAACTTAATTTAAAAAAAATTACCAATTGCTTATAAAATTGAACCTTCTAGCATGATTGCTAAAGTTAAAAATCAGTCCTTAATACAATTTTAAGGAAACAAAAAAAATTAAAATTAATTAAAACCTAAGATTAATTAATATTCAACTTTAATTATTTAATTAAACACTAAGTCAAAGGAATAATAAAATCTTGACTTATTACATTAGATAGGTATTTTGATTGAATGTTAGATTAAAAAGTTGTTTATTGCATTTGGTACCTTCTCATATCTTATAAGATATATAATAATCGCTCCAAAGTGGATATAATATTGACTTAATAATATATTGTATGATAAATCTAGTTTCAATATAACATATAATATATAGATAGAAGTATGAAGTGGATATTGATTCAGTGTTTTATGTATATAATATTGAATTAATAATACATAAAATATTATATATAGATAGAAGTATCAAGTGGATATTAATTTACTATTTTAAATATTATATATAATATTGAATTAATAATATATGGTATGATACATTTAGTTTCAATATAAAATATAATATAGATAGAAGTATGGAGTGGATTTTGATTAATGTTTTAAATATTGTATTAAGTTTGTTGGTTAAATATAAAAAACAGCCATGCACTACTTGATGGAATCAGTACCATATCATCTTTTCTTTTGAATATATTTACAATTTATTAAAAGTATACATGGTAAGAGGATGAAAGTGGTTGACTATTGGCTAAGTAAAATTAAAAATAGATTTTAATGGAATGAAAATAGGATGAAAATAGTTTATTATTAAGTAAAGAAAAAATAAAAATAAATTTTAAGATTTGAAATAACAAAATCTTTTTTAAAAACTTTTATTGTTTTAATTAAGATTAAAAAAAACTTATATATTCTACTTTAACTATATTCTAGTTTAATTAAATAAATCACTATACCTAAACCATCACATTAAAATCCTTTTTATTAAGAAAAAAACATTCAATAAAATTTTATTGTAAATTTTTTATTCCTAAACCATCAAATTAAAATCCTTTTTATTAAGAAAAAAAGCATTCAATAAAATTTTATTGTAATTTTTTTATTTTTTTATTTTTTTAACTGAATTTAATTTTTATTATATAATTTGTTTATTTTTCATATCACCCTAAAAAGAAAAAAAAACTCAACAATTATGTTTACAATTAATCTATCTATATATATTTTATAATGTTTTGCAATTAAATATTTATATTTTATAATTCTAAAAGTTAATGATTATATGAAATATGCCCATCATAAAACTCAGACACAAATATTTCTGAAATATAATCTATGAGAGTAAAAAACAAAGAATTAAGTAATGTGTTTCAGCATTTAAAGCATCATAAAAGTCAAGTTACTAATATCTTAGCTTATGAGTATGGTATACACTTTGAGTACTTGAAGTATGAGCTTTCATTTTATTATAATATTTATAAATAATTCTTTTTAATAAAATATCTATTTAAAAATCTTAACATTGTAATATATTTGTTTTGTATAATATTTATAAATAATTTTTTTAATAACAAAAGTAAGAGCAGGTTATAATTTGCACTCTAATAACTATAACACTCAGTTAAAATTAAGAGCAGAACATTTTAACTATATCACAGCATTAGCAATTGCCGAAAAAAAATGTTGTTACTATATGGTTAAGGAACCAACTTCTGATATTATGTCAAGTTAATGAAAAAACTTCTGGTATTATGTCAAGTTAATGAAAATTAAGAATATAATGCTCATTTTATGCTATGCCATCCAAGATATATATTTATCATCTAAATCATTAACAGTTCAAAGCAAATGTTCTTATTGTTTTCCACATTAACCGAATATTTGGCTGGATTAAAAATGCATGCAGATTATGATCTAAATCACTTAAACTTCAAATCAACAGATTATGATCTAAATCACTTAAACTTGAAATCAATTCTTCTAGTGCCATTCAATCATGAGTTATTGTATTCCACATTAACCAAAGATTCGGCTGGATTAAAGACAGATTATTACTCCCAATCTGAATTTTTAAATAAAAATCGTCGATAGAAATTATACAAGGAGTAAATAAAGAACAATTATTCTACATAAAAATGAAGTAACTACACAATAAAGAATGTCCAGTGAATATGGTGGCCATCCACTCTGTCCAGCCAAGCATAGAAAAAAATACGGCAGATGGAGAGAACGCGTGATGCAGCTTAAAGGAGGAAGGCTGCTCCTCCAAGCAAAGCGGCTCCAAAGATAGCCATCTTCTCCAAACCGGCGGTAGAGACAGCTCCGCTGCTGGGGCTCGGTGGTGAAGCGGTGGCTGGCCCTTGAGCCGATGGGTTAGATGCTGGAGTTTGAGATGCGGGAACGGAGGCTGAGCTTGGTGGAGTGACCACTTTCGAAGGAGAAGAGGCAGGAGAGGAAACAGTAGGAGGAGTCGGAGGAGGAGAAGTGGGTGATAGTGCTGCGGGGGATTTAGCCGGCGACGCCTTTGGTGTTGCTGATATGGGTGCCGGTGCCTGTGCGGGCGCTGCCATAGAGGCTGAGCTCAACAGTCCCAAAGCGAAAACGAAGCAGAGAAGCGCATCGAATCGGGCCATCTTGTCTGGAAGTTGCTGTTCTCGAAGAATAGTGCAAATTCGTGTCACGGAAACTTTATGCAGTCGATCTCTTTTTTAAAAACGAAAAGAAGAGGTACGCCCAAGAAGATAAAGAAGAAAACTCAGACAAAGAGATAGAGCAGGCAGAGGGATTTGTGAAGGAAGAGGGAGGGTTTCACATGATATATAGGTAGTGCCAAGGTCGGCTTCCAGGCAAGAGGGAATTTATATTCATCATTCAAACACGGCATCTCATGTTATGATATGTGGACCAGTTCAAGGCTCTCCTTTTATTTTCACTGCCCAAGTCCCCAGAAAACAACCTATGGTTGGTCGGCCTATATTGACATTGAACCCTACACTTTTAGCGGCGTGTACACGTGTTGCAGCATTACATATAGCGAGATGGGAATTTGGAGATGAATTCGCTTCACTGTTAAGATACGCATGGTGGAAAAAACGGTGAGCCCTCCTCATTCCAGCGTTCCATGAAAGTCTTCATTCCACGGAACAATTATTACACGCGGACATTAGTTCTTAAAGTTGGTGTTACACTTTTTGTAAATGAACAAGCAGCTGGTCTTATGGGCTGGGAAGCTTCCCATAGCTGGCTTTCCACATCCCGTTCCTGTTGGAAGCAAGTAGGAAGCTTCCCACAACTAAGTGACTTTCCACATCCACGTTCCCATTGGATGCAAACTATTTTAGGTCGAGGACTCTCTTCAAATCCATCTAAATCTAAAGGTGGGTATTCAAAGATTAGACGTTGTTAGGGACCTAACCCCTCAATTAGGTAGAACAATGTATTCCGATGTAATAAAGGTCAATATTAATAAGGCCTTGCAATAAGGTAGAATAAGTCGGATGTAAGAAGATCTAATAGAAGCGTCCGCTTCTGAAGGATCTTCTTCTAGATGGTTCTCTTGATAGACATATTTAGTATAAATAGGAGTCGAAGGTATGAGAACCCTAGCTTGGATATTATTGTAATAGAGCTCTACTCGACTAGAGGCTGCCCCCTCGAAGAAGCAAGTGAACATTGTTCTCAGTAATCGAAGTGCTCTTTTTGGTGTTATTCTGTTATCATTTCAGTATTATTGTGGTGTTATTCTGGTTATATTGTTGTTCATCTACCATTTCTAGCATTTTATTTCGATTCTGCATACTTTTTAGATCTTGCATATTACAAGTGGTATCAGAGCACTTTCCTCGGCAGAAAATTGTGGGTAATTTTTTTTCTTCAGGGTAGAGTTGTATTCCAGCGTCTTTAAGCTACAGAGATCTGTCGTTACGCGCATAAACCCGCAGTTGAGGGATTCATACACACAATAAATACAAGTGGTTCTTAAGCAGACATCTGTTGGCCACCCTTGTAACCCATGTTGGTACCCCTTCTAGTGGTAGTGCATTAGACAACACCTGTATACGGATCGACCTAGATTTCCTGAAGCTTTTTTTAGATAAACCGATCAACCGCCTGACTGCGATAGTGCCACCGAGAACAACACTCGGGAAGATACTCTCTAGTACCTGGGTAGTCGGGTAGTATGGCTAAGGGCACGGTCTAGCCTCCTTAGTTAGTGCCCTGAGATATTAGGTTGAGTAACACCATTGGACCCCGCACGTATATTAGAGAGCTATAACACACAGCAAACCCTTGTCTGTAGAACCCTTGAATACTTAACCCTTGGGGACGGAAACAAAAATAAAACAAACAAGATCTATTGCCACGCAACTCTGTTTGAGTTGTTAAATCACTACACATTTATTCTTGGTTAATCATTTGGGCATTTCATCACTACAGTATTCTTCAGATCGGAGTATAACTCTGTAGGTGCAAAAAAAAGTCTGGAAAATTTTGCACCATTATTTGAGACCTATTCCATTGGATTTATCTCTTCACCCTTATCACATTCATACCTATCATTTTTCAGCAAATTTTTTTACCCCACCCACCCCTTTTCGGTTCCCTCATCATCATGGGCCATACCCGTAGCCAAGACTTGGAAGCTCGCTTCAATACTTTGCAATCTAATTTCACAAAGACCCAACAAAAAGTGAAACAACTCAATGCCAATATTGCCACAATCAATATAAACATGCAGTCCCCCATCGTCGTCTCAGTTGAGGTACTCAAACAAGACATGGCTACCTAGCTTGAATTTGTCGTTTCGATGATCTACACCAAACTACATATCCCTGCAGATACCCCTTTATCTAACCCACCTTTGCATACCGAAGTTGAAACTTCCTCTCATTCCCATAATTTTCAGCCCCATCACTATCAGCGTGACCTATGCCTTCCGCGGGTGGATGCGACCAAATTTGATGGCTCGGATCCCACTAGTTGGGTAACTCAAATGAAACATTATTTCTCTTTGTACGACATTACAAATGACTTGGCCAAACTCCGGTATGGTGTTCTCCATCTAGATCAAGAACGTTGGCAATGGTGGCAATGGAGAAAAACTTCCCATCAAGGGTATGTTGCTTGGACACACTTTGTGGCAAAGCTTTATGAACGCTTTGACACCGACACCAACCATTTAGGTCGTTTGACAAAATTGAAACAATCTGACATAGTGGAAGACTTTATAGCTTCTTTTGAGCGACTGGCCTTTCATACAGAGGGCATTTCTGATGTTTTTTTCTGAGAATGTTTTATTAGTGGCCTCAAGGATGAGATTCATGCCCATGTCCTCATGGCTCGGCCTCAGAGTTGGGTGGAGGATACTAAACGAGCTAAGAAAGCACAACAGGTTGTCTCTTCTCAAAATCAGAAACCCTCCTTTATTCCTCACACTAAACCAGTAAATCCCAATCCTCCTTCCACTGCATTAAAGATCCAAAAATTGACCAGGGCCAAAATGGTTGAACGCCAACTCAAAGGCCTTTGTTATAATTGTGATGAAAAATATTTTTTTGGCCACAAGTGTAAGGAACAAAATATTTATATGGCCATCTCGGAGGATGTTTCGGAAGAGGATGTTGAAACTCCCCTTGTGTCTGAGCCACCTGAACCCACGGATATAACCCCTCCCTCAGACCCTCCCAAAGTAGAACCGTTCAATTCCCTAAATGCTCTCATTGGCTTCTCTTCTCCCCAAACCCTCAAGCTAATTGGTTACATCAAACATAGGAAGGCCATCATTCTTGTTGATAGTGGAAGCACCCATAATTTTATTCATCGCCGCATTGCCCAAGAAACTCATTTCTATATCCATGCAGTCAATAATTTCCAAATCATGATTGCCAATGGTGGCTCCAAGAAATGTGGAGGGCGTTGTGTGTAAATTCTAACCTTGTACAATATCTATTGCAAACTGATATTTATAAAAGAATAGAAAAGATACAATGGCAAATGCAAACATTACACAGAGATTTTTCCCTTGGAAACCCAAACCGGGAAAACTAGCATATATTATATTCATATATTATGTTACATTGTTTACAATACAATATACATCTAGGAGCTAGCGGCATCCAAATCCCTAACCCAATGACTTGGATTAGTCCAAAACCCTAATTCCTTAACCGAAAATAGAAAACCATCAGCAAAAAACCATGTGCCGAAAAATCACCTAAATAAAATGTGGTCCCAGAAATATGTTGTCCCGGTGCAAAAAAAAATCGGGGGCGTTGCCCCCGAACCCCCCTGCACCCCCTCGCGCGCCCGACGTAAACGCTCAGACACTACTACTCATGCAAAGAATAGAACACATACCCAACATTCTCCCACTTGTTGTTTTCTTTGCACACAGGGGGTTACAGGGTTACATAGTCAACAATCCAGGGTGGCAATGCCCATGGATCCTCTACACCAAGAGAACTTCTCAGTGCTCATAGATTTTGTTAATGAATTTACAACATTCTTCAAAGTGTCCACCTTCATCAGTGATACTTTATTTTCTTCAATCATGTCTCTCACAAAGTGATATTGAACATCAATGCGCTTTGTCATTCAATGATAAGCAGGGTTCTTCACCAAGAAATTGCACTTTGACTGTCACACTCTATCCTTATAGCTTCTTTTACCAACTCAATACCTGAACACAATCTTTGTAACCATACTTATTCCTTACTTGCATGAGTGGCAGCCATGTATTCAGATTCTGTAGTTGAAAGTGCCACTACAACCTCTCTTTTGCTCATCCAACTTATTGCTCCTCCAAACAGGTTAAACACATACCCGCTTGTAGATCTCCTACGAT
>JZKD02S2201520.1:28998-39993 GCA_000966675.3 Picea glauca
AACTCAAAAATGTGAATGTGTGATGTGAATGGACCTTGTGAAAAAGGTTGATAAATGTGAATAATATATATATATATATATATATATATATATATAGATTGTAGGACTACTGCGAGGGGATATGCTGAAAAAGAGACCACGATGGTTGAAGAAAGGTGGTGGAAGGCACCTAGAAAGGTGGCGTTAACTTCCACCAAAGCCAATATCGTATTTGGACTTCACTGGCCCGGAGAACCAAGAGTGGCTCCCTGGCCTCGAATTAAATGACTCGCCAGGATTGGTAGGTAGATGGCTCCTCATGAGTAATGAGGGATGGAGGGGGGGTGAACCACCCATTCATAGAGCCATCAGGCCTGACCAGTACGAGGGAAATCGTGCCACACACAACCTCGCAAGAGGAAAAATGCGTGAGGGAGAAGCGAGAAGGGGGAAAAGGCGAGGGAAGGCAGGGAGCTCTAGAAAATACAGAGTGAGTGATAGCAGAGAAGTGGGAGAGTAACCCTCATTCTTGGTCACTGGAAAACAAAGACGCAGTCTCGCAGCATCATGGTCTCAGCTCAGGGGTGGCTAGTGGTAAATCCTATCTGTTGAGCCTACAGTTGGGTGGAAACGAGCACCCCTCTCAGTAGTTGCACTCACTACTCGTGTTATTTCTAATAAGTGTTTTACATCTTGCATCTTGAAATTTATATGCTGACATATATGTTCATAGTCTGTGCAGTTTTATGAATTGTTTGAGTATAAGACTGCCTGTGTAGTGTTTTGATTCAGAAATGGTGGTTGCATGCTTATAATGCAAGGGCCATGTATGGCTTATGTTTATAAATATATTTATATGTATATACGCACATTGAATCAATTTAGAATTCAAGCCATTTCTCGGGAAGTCTATACCCTTATCTGTCTCAAGTGATACCCTGGATAAATCTTCCCATAGAGATACCCTTTAGAAAAAACTCAAAAGAGGTAGCACTTGTGTGCAAAGACTCCGCCAAGGCGCAGAAGTCGCAGAATCCCTTGAGGATTAGAAGAATAAGTATCGATCAATGGATGAGATCCTATCGGAAGATCTATGTTCATTCACGACCATTAGATTGAAGGAATAAACGAGGACGTTAAATGCCTTACCCCTTTTTCCTTTATCTTCGTGAGCAACGAAGAAATCAGGACCATAGATCCCTAAGGTCTGGGAAAGAATCTGGACCATGGATTTGTGTCCAGGCAGCTTAGGAATGGTGAAACAGAGAGACAGGTTTGAGCCATCAGATCTTTTTATAAACAACCGAGAGACATTGGATCTATCAAGAGTTGCACGAGGTTTAAACCTCACGTGAAGAACAACAGAAGCAAAAGTCCCGAGAAGGAGTTCATAACGAGGTTTTTCCATTTGACAGTTCGAGAGTCCGGGAACTCGACAACAGAAGTTCCAAAATAGTGAAATAACCTGAGCCGTCCGTTGGAGAGAGGACACGTGTCGCGAAATCACCCATATCGGGGATTCATACATCGAGAGTCATAGAGGGAAGTCTTTTGACTTCGCGGGTGGCGAAGTCGTGAGAGAATCGCAGCCATCCATCTGAGGAGGACAGGCAGCACCTTGTCGTATACACAGACCTTGTAGGAATCACATAGGTCGAGGAAATATTTCACGGTTTCAGAGAAGAGAAGCTCGAGAGGGATAGTGCCATTTTGTGCATAGAGCCTTAGCTGCAAAGGTCACAAAGGAGAAGAAAAGGTCGAGACCTTTGATACTTAAGAAATATTCCAAGGAGAAGGAAGAGAAGTGCAGGTTCAAGGAGGAGCTACAACTGTCATTAGATCAGCTGGAGTGAAAGAGATCTAGGTTATCAAAAAAGTACGTCTAGACGCGCGCAGAAGAGAGCAGAAACAGATGGTAGAGAGACTTCATGGAGAAGTGTTGAATTGTCATGGGGCATTGGATTGCACTGAGTTGCGAGGGAGTTAATCCGCAGAAGCAGCCATGAGAGAAGCTGTATGGATGGTGGAGACACTTCGAGATAGAAGTGGCGAATAGATGATAGGCATTGGATCTTGCAGAGTTGCAAGGCAGTTAGGATCGATGCAGTCTCAAAGAGGTCTGAGTTTGGGTTCTCGCATCTCGGGGTTTCACAAGAAGAGAGCGCAAGAGTTGGGTGCTCCAACTCATGAAGTCGTGAAGTGCGAAGTGGCAAGGAGAAAAAAAATTTGAACTGTTGGATCCAGGAATGGGAGGACCGTTGGATCAGAACTCCATGGTGATATCGTATATCGGGAGTTCGACGGTCGGAGGTTGGAAGGGGTCACATTCGACCGTAGAAGTCGCGAAGTGCCGAGAGCCAAGGCTTGTGAGAACACGTGGCACATCCATCAGGTGGCGCCCACGTGATTGACAGGTGGGCACGCGTTGACTAGAAAGGAGTCAACACTTTGTTGACTTCTCATGTCTTGGAGATTCGCGAGATAGGAGAACAAAGGCTCAACGCTCTAACTCGCGAGGTTGAGAGTTGCGAGAAGTGCAAAGAGGAAGTCAACCATTGCTCACTTTCATGTCTCAGGATTTCAGAGAAGAAGAGCAAGAGAGCTCGATGCTTCAACCTAGGAGGTTGCGAGTAGAAAAAAGTGTCAAAGGGAGGTCATGCATCGCATTTCCCCAAATCGCGAAAAGTCGATAAGAACTTGGTTGTCTTAAGCGCGTAGACACGGGACAGGGTCATGTGGAAAAGACCCCAAGGGGGAAACCTGCCACTCGCTAGCCCTGTCAGGGTTTGGCACTTCGCAGTGTCAGGGTTTGCAGAGTCGAAAGACTCAACGCTCTGGTAGTGTTGAGTCGCGAAGAGTGAAAGAATGACATACTTGTTCGGCCTGTGGTCGCGACCCATGATCACATGGAAATGGACAAGGAAGGAACTAGCCTATGATAAGACCTTCGTAGGTATTTCAGGGATTCTAATCCTTGAGAATTCGACGAAAAATTTTGTTTTCCTTAGTGGGTATGTGAGAGAGAACCATGTGTTTCATGACAGATCAAAATACATTGAGTTAAAATATCACCATATCAGAGACATGGTGCAAAGGAAGATAGTACACGTGCAGTATTTTCCTACCTATGAGCATATCGCAAATATCTTCACCAAACCACTTGCCAAGACAAAGTTTGAGTATTTTCGTGAGAGACTTGGCCTGGTGGAGAATGTCTCCCTAGCTGAGAGTGAGTATTGATGATTACAGCTACGTGAGACATCCTCCAGGACATAGAACTAAGAGAGAGCCCCTGAGATGGGTGTGTGGTTCCTATCTAAGACAGAGTTGGAATGTAGTGATGGCCTCCTCCTTACAAAGAGTTGAGAAGAACTCTAGATGATTCTTCTGTGTAACGCAATGAGAAAGGAGATATGCTCAGTTGGACGTGCCTGTGGTTGAGCACAAGGTGAATGTTTGAATTCCCATGAGTTGGGTGCATCGTTATGAGAAAGAGATGAAGACGATGTATTATCCTCCTCTGAGCAGAGAGTTGAGATGATGAACTCCAAATGACTCTCATGTGTAATGCAATGGGAAAGAAGGTCTGTTGAGTTGGACATGCTTGTCGATGAGCACAGGTGAACATGATCTTAGTGGTTGACCACTAGTGAGTGTGGTTCTTCGGTGAGACGCAGTGAGATAGAGATATGGAAATCCCTATGGGTGTGCCCCCAGTGGCTGAGCACTAGTGGGTGTATGAGATCCATTGCTATATTTTTCAAGAGTTAGACTTACCTGTAATCCTAATTGTAATGTAAAGGGTACATGTCATCCCCACCTTAATGTAATAGATAATTAATATAAAAGATAATTAATCTGGTTATTATTAATTATATTATGAGTTAGAGAGGTCTACCATGTTGTGCCAATAGAAACTTATGTTGATAGGTTCAGTATAATATAAGTAAACGTAAATTCCCCATTGAGGAATGATATTTGAAGTGTGAGTTTGGAAATTTCAGCAAGTACATCTTCTTGGGAAAAGTGCGCACCTCTCTTGGGCACTAGTCTTCTAGGGTTTGTTAGCACCCTTTTGTGTGCTAGGTTTTCTTGGTGGTGAAGGTATTTATCTTGAAGAATATAGCAAAGGATTGGTTGTGTTTTCTTCCCTTGTTGTACTTTTTCATGTTGTTTATTTCCCAAGATAATTCTTGTGTACTTGTGCATGGTGTTTCTTCTTGTGATCTTGGTTGTTGCAACACAATTGTTTATGGTTTAAGTAAAATGGTAAATTGGAATGAACTTTATGCTTAAAGCTTTCTTATTGAAAAATCAACAATATTGAGTGCATCAAAGTCATTAATTAGTTTCCAATCCTCTAATTAGTAACCTTATATATGGCGAGTGTTGCTCCTCGAGAGAGAAACAATGTCAGAAAAATATCCTACCCACTCTGGGATTTATAGAAAGGTTCCAAGAGTTGAAGGGGGAAACCCTCAAGATGTACATTTTTTTTTTATATTTTCTCCCCAAGAAATTGAAGACAATTTTATGTGTAAGTGTGTGTGTGTATTTCAAATGCAAGATCTGAAACAACTAACTGTAATAAAACCTAATTTAAATTTTATAAAATAAACCACAACTAACATGCATTTAGAAACATGGAGGGAACCATATTACTCTCTCAGCAGCTTTAAGAATAATTTAAAAGAAACATCAAAATAAAATAAAAGATGAAATACAAAATTCTTTTGAAGATAATAAATATTTTTTTAGTTAACTGTTTCTAAAAAAAATAAGATGGAACTGATTCTTCCAAACTCAAACAAAAATAAATTCGAAAATTTTCAATATAACATTCAAAATACTTCCACGTTCATATTAATTCAGTAGTAAATATCATAAAATAAGAATACGAAAGAAAGAGAATTAAGAATATTATATAGAATACCAATAATAAAAATCCACAAAAATGAACAAGTGATTTGGTTCACAAACTTTCACTGCTTATAATATAAATTAATAATCAAAAATATTTTATGAGAATAAATCTCATAAATCTTTCCAAAGTCTTAAATTTTTTTGATAAAAACAAAGAGTTACAGTGTTGATAAAACAGGGATGAATCCTCTATGAAAACAAAAACATGCAATTTATAGAGAAAATTAAAGTCACTGGATCGATAAGACTACTAAACCAAGTTCATTATTTTAGTCTGACAACAACCCTTCCTTATTCTTTGATTATTTCCTTTATCCTTTTCTCTTCAACCGCTTTTTGTGTAACGATTTCCCAAAATAGAAATGATAGTGATAGTGGAACCGCTTTTTTGTAAACGATTTCCCAAAGTAGAAATTATGGTGATAGTGGGTTCCTTTTTTCTTGGGACAACTGTTAAAGTGGTTATAGAAGATATATTATGTATTTCTCTCTTTTTGTTCTTCTTATCTATACCATGTTGCACCGACCTTTCCACTGATGTTATCACAAGAAATACTGCTAACCTGGAGACTAGTGTCGGCATGAGTTGAATTGGTAATCTAGAGATTTACGCTGATGGCATCACTTAAGAGGTGTTTTATTTCTTAGCTTTGCAATTTTTTTCAACTTAACTCGTTGGTTTGGATATTAGCACACCTCCAAATTGAAATCCACCACTAGGAGGATGTTTTACATGACCAATAAATGCTTTTGCACGTATTACATCGCAAAAAAAATTAGTCGCTCGGGGGAAGTAATCACTGGAAATTTTGAATCGTTACATGGATACCTATAGTAGATATAGTAACCACAGTGTAGATTTGGTAATCATTCATTACTTTTCATACTAGCGCTTCCATAAATTGAAATCTTCCACATGAGTTTTGTGCATGGGCTCCACGAGATGGTGTGGTTCCTATTGAACTAATTCTAGACTAGACAGGGAAGGGACTAGGTTGTGGTCAAAGAAAAATTCAAACTTAGCAATTTCAAAACTATAAAAATTTCTCAAGGACACCTTTAACATGTCGTTTGCATGCATGTAGCTAAGGTCAAATCAAAAAAAATGAGACATGAGTTTTGTGCCTAATATAACCATTCAAGTAACCATGCATGAAAAATTCTCAATAAATGCTCAAGGAAGTTTGTATGGGCATGTTTTTAAGGCAATTTGTTTCTCTTTTCCCATTGTATACAAGTAAGAAATAATTTAAGTATTTTTTCACAACTGGGTATTTTCTTCATCAAAATGAGATCATGAAATTGCATTATCATAGAAAATGTAAAAATACACCATGACAACCTTCAAGAACTCAATTTGAGTGCATGATGTGTATTTTTTTGCATTTGGGAAACTTGGGCATAGTTCTAGATTTTGTGAAGGACAGTTGATAAAGTTACACAGATTCAATTGCGATATGAGAATACAAAAGTAATCATCCATGAGAGGTTCAATATGGTATCCAATAATATGAGAAATTTGGTGCTAAGGTGTAAAAGAAACAAAGTGTTTGCAAATCGAGTTTTTCTCAACACATTGGTCTATTCAATCACCAATTCGGTTTAGATCTAAATTCATGCATGCCTGCTTAAATGGTATGGATCCATCTCACTCAAGTGGAGCACGAAGACCTAAATTGCAATGGTAAAAACGGTTCATTTTTATCTTGATTTGTATTGAACATTGCTAATTATAGATAACTGAAAGTCACTAACATTCCAACCAAAGTTTTCACCAAGAGATTGAATCTACCAATTTTTTATATCTGTTTTGGATATGGGTGGTTTTGATCAAGATTTGGTAATTCATTTGAGCAATTAACAATGATATTTTTCCTATGCATATGGCATTTGATCATTTATGCATGAAGGATGCCTCAAAATGTCATAGAAACAATGATAAGGATTGATCTGTTCCATGATCTAGCATCACCATTTGATGTAGCCACAAAATATCTCCTTATAATCATGCAATCTTAACTGCATCAAATAACTATTTTCGTCATAGACTGCCTCAAGAACTACATGAATATCAGTGTGCATGAGTTGATCGGATGACTGCACTAAACATCCAATAATTGTATCTCTGGTTTCTTCTCATAAGTACCTATCAAAGAAAGAAGCTCATAGTTCTTAATTGATTGGTCGTGTAAAAATACAAACACATGCCATTAGGGTTGTATTAGGGTTGTATATCGAGAAGGAAACCTGCTAGGCACATGTCAATATGAATCATTTGTTAAAGAAACTAAAGCCACAAAATTCATATGTTGATTGTTCTCTGAAAATGTTAGTATGAAGAGATTTTTCTGTGTGGGGAGGTTTGTGACAAGTTCTATGCATTGTTTTTTAATGAACCAACTTTTTAGATGGCACTTTCAAATCTAGAGATATGGATTTCATGTTCTATGGAAATGATCATTATATGATTTTTTTTTTTTAATCTTATGGAGAATATTTTCTCTTGTAACATTCTTACTTAACATTCTTACTTTTCATAGGGCTTTTCTGATATTACAACAAACCTTGAAGGAGTTAGGTGACTATAATTTTGAAGAGATTACTACCCAACAATTTCATTAGCAGTTACAACAAGAAATAAAGTACATTTACAATTCTCTATTTTTAATAAATGAAGAAATTGTTTTCCTATAAATTGAATTATGTAATTTGGGTTTTCCTAATTTTTTGTGAGCAAGTGCATCAGTGTGAAATCAACATGCTCACCAAAAAATAACCATTACCCAGATTGACATTCAAGATAAAGTGGTTGTTTTGCAGGTATGTAGAAGCTTATTATGTTTATCAAAAGAGATTGTTATGTTTTGAAGATGATTTTCATATGGTTGAGGTCAGGAGAAGAGTGAAAAATCATTCAAAGCATGATCAACTTATTGATGTAAAAATGGGTTGAATGAATTCTTATGCAAATTGTTGTTGGGTTATCACTATGAATGAACACACATGGGTATTTTTTGTTGCAGTGAGAAAGAGAATAAATCTAAGAGGTACTTGTTTCCACACAAGAACCAACACTTACAACGCTTGTGGTTTCTACGGTTTCTACACAAGAACCACTCACACTACACTCATATGTAACTAACTTATTTTTAGCACTACTACCTAATCTTTTAGAAGAAGAACTAATCACAAAGTTTAGAAGACTGAGATGCAAGATTGCATGAATAAATGAAACATGTTCAATTTGGGGGAGATGTTGAGTCAACAAATTACCATCCTTATCATATTTTCCCAACCTTTCCCTTGACTTTTAATCCTTTTTTGCTTCCAATAACCTTGTATTAAGTCTATTTTAATGTTTTATGTGGGATTAGGTTCAAGATATTTTCCTATGCATTTATTTTAGTTTTTTAAGTGAATATATAGTTAAATGATAGAAAAATAATATGCTTTCACTTATATTTGAAAGTTGGGTTAGTTTGGTGATGATTACAGGTACATTTGGAGTTTCCAATAATACAAATTTTTATCACTTAGCTCTAAATTCGAATTTCCACTTCAAACATTGAAGATTTGATGAAAATTTGGGATGATCATTCAAACATCTTGGATAAACAAGAATCTTGACGTCTTGGATAATATTGTTATTGAATATCTCAAAGATTTTGGAGATATCTTTGATTTTCTAATCTTTAGCAAGCGGTTGTAAACACATGAAATATTTGTGGATCTGAATTTATTATTTATTATTTTAGTTTCTAAACAAACTCATGTATAAATAAAAGTGCCTTCTCCATTCCAAAGGGAGGAATCTTGGAGCATATGCACAACTTATGATAGAGTGAACAAAAATTCTTGCTATTTCCTTTCACATATATTTTCATTTTCTAGTTCTATAAATAACATGTTAAATAATTTGATGCTATAATGCTACACTTTAGTTTGCTATCATGAATTCTTAGGAGATGGAGCTCACTCCATGAGAACATAGTGTTCTTTCCTTCATGCAATTTTATTCCATAGTGATGCAAGTGTAGTGTGTTTATTTTTTCGCAATGTTCCTTAGTTTTTATCATGACTTGCCAACAATGGAATGATGATTTATGGAAACATGGAAACTCATAGATATGCAAAGAAATAACTTGGTGACAAAAGGGTCCTAGTAGTATGATTGGTACCCATGTACATGATCATCATCAAGAGTGGTTGAGTTAGTTTTTGATTTCATGCAAGAGTGTTTCCTTTATGAAAGTATGTTCAATACTTTTATTTTCTTAAAATTAGTTTTATTTGTTACTTCACTTAGTGTTCAAATAAATTATCTAATTTTGCAGATACAATGTTTGAATTTCACAAGTTTACGAAATCCCAGATTGATAATTAAATGTAATAAGATTTAGAAATATAAATCGGCTGAAACTACCCTTAATAAAAAAAAATCAAAAGCAACTCATGAAAAAAAACCTACAAAAGAATATTAATCTAATGGAAAAATAGATTAAATATTATAGATATGCATATAATTTGGTTGAACAACTTTTGTGAAAAATGAAGAAGATCAAATTAATGTACAAACTAAAAGGATTTTTAAATAAAACATTTCAATTATAGGACCTTATCTTACAACCTTCTATTTACAAAGAGAATTTGATTTGGAAAGAAAGTCAACGTAAATCCCACATTCAACTTGAATTTATCAAATAGATACAAAAGAAGAAAGGAAATGAATCTCATATATTAGGATACTAAATAAAACTAAAATTTATGAGATTTTAAACAATGTTTAGATGACCCGAACATGGTAAAACATCATGCATAGAAACATATAGAAGAAGTGTGGATGGCTTGTATCAAAATATGGAACTTTATGTTAGAGACCACCACTCAATGTTAGCTTCCTTCACTTGGTCTACATAAACATTTCTACCTATCAAGCGAAGTGTCACAAAAGTATGAGCATATGGTATATATTCATGAAGTTGAAGTACAAACGGTGTCATCACTTGAGAAGGGACACATTCAAAAGTTCCTCATGGAGAAAGTGAGAATAAAAATGAAACTCAAATGTGGATTTCCTAAAATTGATTTAATATGTAATTTCCAATTATGAGGGATCCCCGTAATCCACATAATTTTCCCCATCATAATTTATGTAAACATGTTTTTGATGAATGGGAAAAGTGTGAAGTAATTAGGGAGGAAAACCCAATTCAACTAAGGGTTGAGTTATAATTGGTTATGTTAAAAAAATTGTAATTGTATATATAATAAAATTTAGGAATCTATATTGGCTTTTGATGTTATGGCTTTGAAACTTGTATTGTAGGATAATTGTTCCAAATACTTATATGAATGAGGAAGAAAGTCATTTGTTAGATGATATTTCGATTATAGAGAATTGTTTATGTTAATTAAATGTTTTATATTATTCTACAACTCTATATTTGCATGGATGTTTTGTATGATTTTTTTGTTTAGTTTCAAGATATCTTCATGAAATAATAAAAGTTCTTTTATTTACTTTTCTCGGCTAACACTTAATTATGTATTATTTGTTAAGTTATATTTTTTTTTTTCAAAAAGTATTATTATGAAAGATGATAATTCCTATAGAAATACTTCTAATAACTTAAAATATTAATTAGTTTATTTTCTTTTATTAAGAGCTAACTTTGATGTTTGTGTTGTTGTTTACGAATATTTAGAAAATTTAAAAAGAAATATTACAACACATTTAAATATTATCAAAATGTTGTTGGGCCATTAATCTTGATACTTCTTCCATACCAATTATGGGAGAGTTTTTAGTTCGACCTCTTCATTGTGATTAACCTCTATTATTGAAATCTAGATATTTCATCCTGTCAACAAGTAGTTGATGTGTGTTTAATTGGTGTAAAAGTCACATCCTTATATAATAAGGTCTTCTATGTATTGAGTTAATACTCATTAATGTTGGAACCACTAGTGATTAGGCTTTGGGCATTGAGAAATTGTTTATAGAGGTAGAAATATATGTGATTTTTGTCAAGTGTTATCAAAGTACTGAAGCTTTTCTTAGTTGTAGGTTAACCCCTTAAGGAGTCCCATCAA
>JZKD02S2201531.1:0-17332 GCA_000966675.3 Picea glauca
GATACTTGCTTGGATGGATTTCTTGTGGTCTTCCACCTCAACCATTCTAGCGCTCAAAGATGTCATTTCATCGATGGACTGCATTGGTTGTACCCCTACCTCTTTGATGAGATCATTTGCACTTTCCGCAGTTTTGTGCAAGTGTCGAAAATTGCTCCTTCTAGTGGAGAAAGCACTCATGAAGAGAGGTCTACTAGTGTCAAAGAGCATCTGGTACCTAAGTCTTTCCCTCTTCAAATATACCGGTAGCGTGGTAGGTGGAGGTTGGTGCATGTCTTGCCAACTTCTCATCTCCTCAAAGGCTTCGCTTGTTTCCTGATACCTTTCTTTATTCTCTATCGATGTGCTTTGTAGCCTAAGTTGTTCATGTCGCTCAACCTATATGCTACTTAACATATCGAGGAGCTCATTTTTTCTATCGCTAATTTTTCACTTAATGCCAGTGCCTATGCCTTGATGGATTCCACAGTGCATGTCGAGGCTATGGTCTTTTCTAGGGCTGCATTGAGTTTCTGATTTTCCACCTCTAACTCATTTTTTTGGGTCTCCCATTGGATTTGCATCCGTTTTTCAAATTCTACATTCATCTGGTCTCTTTGTGCTTGTAGGGATCTGTTGATCTTCTCTGAATTAAGGCCCTCAACTGCTTTCACAACTTCTTGGACATCTAGGGTGAATTTGTCCTTTACCCCTTTTAACTATGTCTCCAATTCAACTACTCTGGTCCTGGCAGTGCTGAGAGTGTTAGTCACCTCAAAGACAAATGAGGCATTTAACCCTGCAAAAGTGTTGAGCACTGAAGTTTCTTGGACCGTGTTCTCTTCTGGGTCAAGCCCTACTTTCCACTATAATACCCTTCCTGTAGATGACTTTGACCTAGTGTCTTCTCCTCTCTTCCTCTTCGTCGGTCTTTTCTCGATGCTTCTCATTCAATTATCGAAGTAGAAGTCTCCAATAGCTACTACATAGCCCTCAAAATTCAGGGCTTGAGAGAAGAGGGAGGAGTCTCCTAGAAAGGTGCTTATGGTAGTCTATTCTGGAGGAGGTATGTTCACAATGCCTAGGTTGGGTGTCGACGGAGTGCTCCATGTCTGGCTTAAATTCTACTTCAATATCTCATCAACTTTCTTCTTAGCTTCAGCCTCGTCGGCTAATCATTTGGCATCTACATGTTCAGCCAATTTCTTGGCTTGTGCTTCTTCCGCCAACCTCTCAGGTTCTTCTTCTTCATCCAACCTTTTGGCTTCTTTTTCTTTATTCTTTTGTAGTGCAGCCTGATGTGCCATGTGCTCATGTTCTTTTATGTTCTTCTCCTCAGCTTGTCTTTTTTGGTAATCTTTCTCAACTTGGAGCCTTTTCTATCCAAGCTACTCTTCTTTTTCGGTTTTCTCCTACTCTTTGGTGATGTCGGTATCTTGTTCTCGTTGAAGCAACCTCTGGAATTGATTTAAAGTTTCTTTCTTGAACTCTTCTTGTTCAAATTAAATCTCTTGCTTTGCAGCATCATGAGGCAACTGGTATAGGACTTCATCATACGAGAGTGTTCCCTTAAAATTATCTTCCTCAAAATCGACAACATGGATATTAGGATGGGTGAGGCCAACGGACCTGACATGACTAATTTCCATCTCGTGAGGATCATGGCCTTTAGGCTCTCCCAAGAATAGGGTTAACTCCTGTAGGGTCTCTACTTCTTTCCTCGCATGTTGATCCATGAAAATAATGTAGCTTCCTATGTGGAGAGGGAAGACTAGCCAAAGTTTTTTATTGTTGGTTTGCAATAGTGCAGTAACCCTCGACCCCATGGTTTGGTACGCAATTTCCCTCATCAACAAATGGTCTGGGAAGAAATATGGAAAAAGGTGTGGGGCTCCAGTGGTCCCATAAACCATGATAAATGAGTAATACTTATAGAGGAACTAGTCGACTACCCCTTTCACCCCATTCCTAGCCTCGAAGGAGATTTTGTGTCTGGGAAAACCAAACAAGATGGACTATAGCCTCGAAGGAGATTTTGTGTCTGGGAAAACCAAACAGGATGGACTGAAGAGGGGCAAGAAATAAATTGCATATATCATAAAAGTGTTGTCTGTAATTGACACTTCATAATTTAGAGCAATATACATGAACATGAGGTTGATTTCGGTCCCAATTCCACCCCAGGTCGAGAAATTGTATCGAGGAACAAATGTCATCAATAATATAGGCCAACATATAAAAACATGGTTTCTTCATACCTAGAAGATTGTTCGCGTGCAGACATATGTTGAAAACCAGGATATCTACCCAGTTGAAGATTTGTCCCATTTTGACGATGGTGTGTGTCAAAGGAAGCCAATCAGTTTGGAAATGTGTGCTCTTCTCTTCCCCACATAGGCAATAGAGCATGTCTACCAACAACTTGTACGAAGTTTTGAGCCTGTGGGTAGGGACTAATTTCTGACCTTGTTTGAGGGTTTCATCTTCGTCTACCCACCAATGCTTAATTTGCTTTGTTGGCCCTTTCCTTGCTTGGGAAAAACCTTTTAATAATGGTTTGTTTAGAGAACACGTGGGGGTGGGGAGATGATATGTAAAGCCAATGTCTCCAGGTCTTAGGGAGGCTACTCACTTCCCTTGTTTTATCACGATGTTTGTTGTAGTGGAATCAAAATTTTTGAGGCACCATTGTCCTGTCTCGTTGTATGAGAAGAGTTGTGGTCGAGCAACTACTAGATGGATACCACTTTTTAGGATATTCTGGTACACTTCTAAATCTTCGTCATCCATGGGGAAATTTATAGAAATGAATATCTTGTAGATTTGTTCATAGTCGTGGCAATGGTCTTTTCTAGTGTGAAGAATAGTGTCAGTCACTAAAGATTCGACCGGATGAGATGATAGTTCATGCCTTGCGGCACCCTGGAAGTACATCGAGCTCTTCGACCTCTTGGGGTTCTGGCTCGCCATGATGAATTACCAAATTGTCCTATAATAACACATTAAAACGAGTATCAACTTAATTAAATAGAATGCATTAACTCTAACAACGAAAGGTTAATTAAACGACAGAACATGGGTTACCCGTAATCAAGTGATTGCAGTAACAGTGTAGTAGCACTCAACAAATACACAGATCAAGACAAAACAAACGCTTTTAAAACTATGTTTCACAAATTTACGGTGTAAGTTGTGTCTGAATACGAGTGTTTTTATAGCTCATAACACATATATATCTAACAAAATCATGCCATAACTCAAGTGTGTACAAGAATCTTACTAAATCTAATCTTAACTTCCATTTTTAATGTCCATTATCTATGTCATTAAAGTTCATTAAGGTTGATGGATGCTTGGATTCATGCATTGAAGGTTGTGCCAAGTTGTGTTTAAAATAAGACCGTTATTAGGAATGTGCATTCAAAGGATGAGAGATCGTGGGTTGATTTGAAATCCGAGGGGAAGTGTATCAAAGGTATATTCCCTCATATGTGGAAAAGCATGTGGACCTAACACACCAACCAATAGGAATCGTTATGGGATGAGGTGGGACCTGTCGGGGTCTTGGAATCGAAGGTAGTCAGGGTGAGGTTGAACCTAAAGCCCGAGGGGAAGGTAGCACCAGAATACTTTTTTTCTAGAAAGGCGTGCCAAAATTTTTATTTTTATTTTTATAAGATTTTAGAAATCAATTATTGGAGCTTTAAAGGATGCGGAGACACTTGAGCTCTAATGGAGATGGTATCAAAGAATATTCTTTCGACCTAGGAGAATGTGTGGGATACACACGTGGGAAGGTTTGAGAGGCTATCAGAGTTTTAGCTTTGGAGTTTGAGAGGATGGAGCACGAAATGTATTCCGACGAGAATGGCATCGAAGGGAATATTCCTTCGATACCTTAGAAAAGGTGTCGAGTCCCAAAAGCAATAAAGACAACTTATTGGAGAATGATAAACCGAAAAGTCAAGGTTCCAATCTTGGGATGCCAATTGGGGAGGTGGTCGTTCGATAGGTCTTACTGACTCAGGGAGACAAGATAGGTTGGGTTTGATGTAATAATCCATGGGGTATCGTGAAGGGAGTGTGGTGTATGTGTCGAAGTTATCGAAGTGTGATGATCGGAGTTTATGTTGGCGCGTGAAGTAAAGAAACTCAGACGGACATGATCCTGAAACAATTATGAGTTAAGCTTGTATTTGCTTAGCGAAGCAAGGATGTATGCCTTGTAGGGTAGAAATTAAGGGCAAAAGAAAAACAAAAAATAAGGGACCCATACAATTTAAGATGTGGGTAGTTGTGGGAGGTGAGCTACAACACAACCCTTACTTTGCCCCTTTACATTACAAAATTCAAATTGAACTTTAAAAATGCACATAAGAAACTCTAATGTGACGTCATCCCTCTTCTAGGGTGACGTTTTAACACTTTTTTCAAGTCGTTGGAGTTGATCATGGAGATCATTGGGCCTTTTAGGGCCTCCATCTCTTGTGATAGGTATTCCTCCTCCAAGTAAAGCCTTCTCCCATCAAAATGTGCCAAGTGTCAATCAACAACAACACCATCACCGCAACCCTAGCCCTAGGGTGACATCAAGCTCCTCAAATGTGACATTTTGTCCTTGAGCGCAAATTGTTGGGATAACAAAGGGTTAGGTTAGGTCCTCCTTGGTGTCTCCTCAAGCCTCTAAAGGCTAGCATCATCTTCCGGTGCATGGGCCATGGTATCCAAGCCGTGGGCTTCAAGCCCCAAGGAATCCCAAGCTAGGCTTGTTTCTCCAAATATGTCCACAAAGCAAGGTCTTGCAAAGACAATCAATACACCCTCCAAGGATATCAAGTCAAATGCATCACGATAAGTAAATCAAGTCAATAAATGATCCATCTAAGCATGCACATTCAAGACCACCTCATCAAAAGAAACAAGTGCTCAAAGACCCTATTCAATTTGCCAAGTTTAGGTATGGGAGGGTTGACAAAGAGACCTATTGGGTGTATCATACCTCAAGTTTAGGAGTGTTTCCCAAGTGGGTTACTCTCTAAGACATGTGTACAAAGTGACATGGATGTGGGAAATACTCTTGGGCATGGGGTTCATGACATACAAGGGATCACAGTATCTCAATTATGGGTGCCTTTGTAGAGGGTGTGTTGCACCTTCGTTTCCAATGCATCCTTTTCCAAACCCATTTATTGCCTTTTGTTTCTTTAAGATGTTTCCACGTTGAAGCCAAGTTGGGGCTTCTACCCAAGCATAAAAAATAGTTCCTACCTTGACTCTACCCTAGTCACATCATGCTTCCCCAAGTTGAAGACAATGTGTGGGGCTTCTACCTAAACATGAAAATCATTTCCCACGCATGCTCCACTTTGGTTGGCATTTTGTATTAGTTATTTTTCACGGGTCCCATCAGTTTCTTATGAGAGACATTTCATTGTCCTTGGGATCCCTACACGAGCATATAGAAGGTTCATACTTGGATTTTATATTTTCCTAGCTACAATCCTTTGGGTCTTCATCCCCTTCTTCCCATGAAATGAGTGATAATCCCTTCTTGGGTCAATACACCCAAAAATCCCAAAAGGTAAGGAGACGAGGGGATGAAGTGTGGAAAGTGACAATTATGGTCAGGAATGGCACGATGAATCATCAAGAGGATCTCCCACTAGTAAAACTATCCCTAAGGGTGACCCACTTACTAGGGCGCAATATCAACCACCAAGGTGAAACAAGGTAAAGAACATAATTTCCAAGCAGACATTACATAATCAAAAGCTGTTTAAAATGAAACAAACTCAAATGCCTCAAATATTGAAATGATGCTTACCATAATACATGGCTTGTACCTCATGGAGCAAGACCCAATGTCTTCTGGAAGGAAGATGATGTGGGGGATACCCTCACGATGAACCTGAGATTTGTGGTGGTGAAGCAGGCCTCTATATGTGTAAGTGGACATTGTTGGTCAAGTTGTCTCTCGATACTCCATGTCTACAAACTAAGGGGATCCTCCTTAGTTATCCCTGGGAATTAGGGATAAGAGATATGAATGTGGTTGGCCAAGTGATGTAACATGCGAATGTATTTTCTGAATTATAATAAATAAAATATGATGTTAGTTTCTCGGGATATGCACAGATATGGGCGTTGAGTTTTCCACAAGAGAAGGGAGTGTATAAGCGGGGTCCAAGGGAGAAATGATTGATGGGTATTAATTCAACCCATTTTCCTAAGTTTTAATATCATTGGGGACAACTTCTAATTTTATGTTTGAGTGTATGAGAGTCCAATCATTAAACTCATGTAAGAGGGTGGGTATGAGATTTACATCCCATAGTTATTGGGAGCATGGGGTTGAAGTATAATCAACATTGGGCAGAGTGAGAAACAAGCTGTCTTGGGAAAATAGAGGAAATTTGTATGGGGATAATAGACAATTTTTCATATTCAGTTTTTTCATGAACAATAAGAAGAGAACAAGGAAAAAGAGCATTGGCTAGATCAAGAAGGTTGAGCTAATTCTGGATCATGCTGGAGCATTTTTTGAGCATTTTGGAGCTGAAGATTGAAGAACTAGGTTGTTAGGACCGAAGAGTGAACTCTTGTGGGAGTGAGAGTTGCACTGTAACAACAAGTGTTTTGTTGTTGTTTGCTGGTAGTTTTCCTAACAATGAGTTTCCTTGAGTTCCCAATAGAGAGATTATTGGTACCTGTGCTAGAGAAACCCTGATAAACGAATGGGATGCCTAATGGACTAAGAGCAGTGAAAGGGTACATTCCTTTTGTTGGTCAAGTCAAGAGGAAGAGAGTTGGAGGAAATGCAGGATAATTGTAGGAGAATACCAATGGGTTGTGGGATATCGAGCTGTGAAAGACACCCTTATTTTGTGGATTCCTAGCCCCAACTCGACGGTGACTTGTTGTTGATATTTGGAAAAACAAGTATATGGTTGGGTGGAACGTCCTTCCCAAATAATTGGTTGCACAAACATTTAAAAAAAGAGATAAGTGTTTACATGTTTTATGAGTTAAATTATGAGTCTATTTGCTATGCATTTTACCATGTGTATGAGAATGGTTTTATGTGTTGTGGTAGATGATTTATTAGCGGCCTTAATGTTCATTTATAATGTTGTAGATGCATTTAATTATCGATCTCAAAATCTGGTTGAATCTGTGTATAATTTGTAGTTGGTAAGCTACAAGAATTTAATTAGTAGGATTTTTTATTTTATTTTTGTGTGTTATTTTTTCCGCAAGTAATGTTCCTCGGTTAAGTTGGAGAATGTTACAAATTGGTATCAAAGCCACATGTTCAACACTGAGCTTGCATTGACTAGACCGATCACACAAAAGTTGAGGTTGCATAATTAAATCTCAAAGGATGTCTACAAATTATTGGTCAAGATTACTCCAATGAAAATTGAGAAAAATACATGAGGAATTTGAAGGAATTGAGCCCAAGGTTAAAATCCCAAATTTTAACCTTTCTTTGAGCATTTTTTGGGCCTGTAATTGGTCGAATTTTGGACATTACAAAGCAACCATGGTGAAATTGTTCGAAGTTGGGCAAAAGCCCCAATTTCTACAATGAAATTCATTGAGGATTCCACGTGGAAGTGTCCAATTTTGGGTGTAGAGGTCGAATTGACTTGCACAGGGTCAAAACTGGCCATGAGAAGCTAATTACAGAGTTTCACAGTGACCGTGGCAGAAATTTTGAAAATAATCAATTTTGAAAATTTTGGGAAATTTTGAAATTTTGGAAAATTGAGGTAATTTTTTCGTACCATGACGTGGAGACCACACGACAGGTGATGTGGACTACCATAGTAGCATGTTGGTGGCACAATGGAATTTGGTGGCATGATGTCGGGGCTACTGATAGAGCGGTGGCCGAATACCACAATGTGTATCAGAGCTAGGCAGTAATTGGTATCACATGGCTCCATGGCAGTTTTGAAAACATTTCTTGATGATGCAGGGGCAATGAAAAAGCTCCAAGTATCACGAGAGGGTTTTGGTTTCCCATCGTGGAGGATGTTTAAACCTCCCACATGATGATGATGTGGAATCATTGTGGTTCATCGATCATTCCTAGATCTCCATCGTTAGATCTGGGGTGCGGGCAAGTTTTGTGCTAGAGATAAAGGCGCGTAATGGGACCCACCCATCACCACGACCAATGGGAAATGTTGGAGGTAAGGTATGGATGGGACCCACTGGTGGCATGGATCACTGTGGTGGTGCCATGTGGCAGTCGGTATGAGTGGGATCTCGTACCATTAAAAACTATTTTATTTTTATTTATACATTAAAGTACAAAGGTAAGCGTAAAAGGTAAGGTAGAAGAGAGAGAAAGATGAAGATGATGAAGGCTTACGAGGCAGGGTCAGGGTGGCCAAGGGGGTTGACATGGCATCACCTTAAAGTGCCACATGGACCCAAATTTCCATATCAACAGTTTTGTCAGCAATAACCAGTTAAATTGTCAGAAAAGTATTGTGTTTTTGCCGGTCATAATCTTGTAGGGCATTTTTGAAGGCCTAAACAATGTTTTTAGGCAATCAAATTTTATTAGAATAGGATGTACCCTAGGTGCACCATACCTTTGCAGCTCAAATAAAAGAGCTCGAGGAGAGATTTCCAACGAGCTATTCTGAGCTCAAAACAATGCTCATATGAAGAAGTTACAACCTAAACAATACAAGGTATATTTTAGGTACCATATTATTTCCATGAAGCATAACTCCCTACTCAAAAGTTGGTTTGGGGCATAGGAATAGTCTACAGAAAGCTCATGGACCATAGAATACAACCTTATAGGTAGATTTAGAATCTGGGTACCTAAAAAATGTGTAGTAAGAAAAAGAAGACACATGTAGCATATAGGGTTAAAAAGGGGAAAACAATCAAAACTTTAGAAGACCATAACTTTATGCTTGGAACTCAGAATTGGGAAAATGAATAGTCGATGGAAATGTATTGAGGAAGAAAATCCATATATCAACCCATAAAATTGATCTGAATAATAAATTTTACATTCAAATCAGAAGATTATCCATGGCATCAAAGAGGAGAAAAAATTATGCATTCTTTTCCAGAATTGTGTGTGTATATATTTTTGTCTAACATAAATTTATTTGCATACAGATTTTCTTACAAAATTTAGAGGCAAAAGAAGGCAGTTTGGTTCCTATATGAGAACCACAACCATGGAAGATGCCCAAGGGTCCTACAATCATGAAGATGAATTTTGAGGGCTACATGTCAACATGGGAAATGTTGAGACAGAGTCTAATGGAAGAGGAGACAAGGTATGACTTGTAACTATGAGAATCCTGCATAGAGAAGTACAAGTTTATAGGGAAGATAATGAGAAGATTATGAAATCCCAGGAAGAGATACTACATAGCCTAAATATGTTGCATAGGCAAGCCAATAATGACTCTGGCACACAGTGAGAAGCTAGTGCTAGACAAGTCACAACGTCCAACTCCCATGGCAGAAGGGATGAGCATAAGAATGTTAGGAAGTCAAGGAGCATGAGTGGACGACATCAATCCCCAAATACATCCATTAGGAGAGATCATGAAAGTTCATGGCTAGGGATTATCCCAAGTGTGTCTTCTATCAAGAGGCAGAGGAGAAGGCCCGAGGCTGATATTTTGCAAGGTGAACTCAGGAAAATCAAGCCTCCAACTTTCAATGGTGAGCATATGAAGGGGGAAGAGGCCAAGGCTTGGATGTTGGAAATGAAGAAATATTTCCAGATTCATGATTATCCTTTCAGGGTAGAAACAAGAATTGCATCATATCATTTGCAAGGAAAGGCAACCATGTGGTGGGATCAACCTAAGCAAGCCAAACACCTTGATGAGAAGAAAATCTCATGAAGGCGGTTCAAAGGATATTTCCAAGAGAAACATGTGTCTAAGCATTACTATGAAAGGAAGATGAAATAGTTATTTGAACTCAAGCTGGGAAGTATGACAATGGATGAATATGAGAAAAGTTTCTTTGAATTGTTGAAGTATGTTGGCTTCATCAAGGAGGAAAAAGTCAAAATCCAAATATTTCTAAGTGGGTTTCCCTCCTTCTATAGTGACAAGATACATTATGATAACCCAATTACTTTTGAGGAAGCCATAAGGAGAGCAAAGCATATATGTGAGTAGAGAAGAGGGAGGCGAATCTTCCAAAATACTTGGAATGACAAGATGAAGGGTAAGGAGGAGCAAAGGTAAAAAGGTTTTAAGCCACCCTTTTTCAGAAATAACCCCCAAGCAAATCAATAAGGCCAATCAAACCAAAATGAGCCCAGGATGGAATATTTTTTTGGGAAAATGCTAAGGCAACATCCCATGAAATGTTGGGGATGTGACGGAGATAACCTATATAGGGACTGCCCTCACAAAGGAGAAAGAATGAGGATTGTCCACAACATTCAAGAGGCTGAAACAATTGACGACATGGAAGGAAGCATGCCAAGGATTTATGTAGCATTGGACAACAAGCAAGTAGAGTATCGATCCCCAATGATTGAAGTGGAAGGTAGTATTGATAAATAGCCCATAACAATTTTAATTGATTTTGGAGCTAGCCTGCATAGTTACATAAACTCTAACATTATTGAAAGATTTCACTTACAAAGGAGTAAGCATAAGAAAACTTGGTTGGTTTAGTTAGCCACATGGACTAAGAGGAAATAAATGAGTTGGATAAATATTGCCCAATAGACGTGAATTGACTCAACACAAAGGTAGATGTGAACATCATACCATTGGGTTCATATGATTGTCTAATTGGCATGGATTGGTTGGAAAAATCCATGTTGTCCTAGATTGTTACAACAAGACAATAACTTGTCTTGATGAGGGAGGGAAATAAGACAAGATTCAAGGCATTCTAAGAGTTGTAGCTGTTAGATAATTTTAAGCCATGCAACTGAAAAAGCGTTTCAGGAAGGGATGTCAATTTTTTACAGCCCATATGGAAGAGGCAACCAAAGTTAAAGTGACAAGCATTGAACACCATTCAATCTCAAGGGATTTTGAAGATGTTTTGGGGGAAATCCCAGGATTTCCACCAAAGAGACATTGATTTCCCTATTGATTTGATGTCAGGAGTTTCCCTAGTGTCCAAGACACCTTACAGACTAGGCACAATAGAATTGAAGGAGTTGCAGATGCATCTTGAAGAAATTTTTAAAACGAGGTATATACCCCCAAGTGTGTCACCTTGGGGAGCCCCAACTCTTTTTTTGAAGAATAAATATGGAACCTTAAGGTTGTGTATTGATTTCAAACAACTGAATAAGGTCACCATAAAGAACAAATATCCTTTTCCAAGGATTGCTGATCTATTTGATCAACTGAAAGGTGCAAGACTCTTTTCCAAGATTGACTTGAGATCAGGTTATCATCAGGTGATGATAAAAGAAGAATATATCAACAAGACAACATTCAGAACAAGATATGGGCTTTATGAATTCACGGTAGTGCCATTTGGGCTATCAAATGCCCCAACTATTTTTGTGTGCCTGATGAATGGAGTGTTCAGAGAATACCTGAACAATTTTGCAATTGTTTTCTTAGATGCTATTCTCATATATTCCACGACAGAGGAAGAACATGAGAAGCATTTAAGAATGGTGCTGCAAGTTTTGAGAGAGAATAAGTTGTATGCCAAGCTAAGTGCATCTTTTATCAAAAGAAGATTCACTACATGGGGCATATTGTTTCAACAGAAGAGATAACACTTGATACCGAGAAAATAGAGGTCATTAGAGGATGGAAAACACCAAGAAATGTCACAGAGGTCAAATATTTCATGGGTCTTGCGGGTTATTAACAAAGATTCATAAAGGGGTTTTCAAATATTGTAAGCCCAATCACTTATTTGCAAAAGAAGGGAGTGAAATTTGAATGGACTTCCAAGTGTGCAAAGAGTTTTCCAAGTTGAAAGATATTTTAACAAATGCACCAGTCTTGAAAATTGCAGATTCAGATGAAGGTTTTGTGGTGTGCACTGATGCATGCAAGTAAGAGCTTGGTGGAGTCCTCACTCAAAAATATCATGTGGTATGCTATGAGTCTAAGAGTCTAAAAAATTAAAAGAGCATCAGAGGAATTATGCTACACATGACTTAGAATTAGCAAAATTTGTACATGCACTAAAAATGTGTAGACATTACCTCATGGGTCGAAGATTTGAGCTAAGGACAGACCACTGTGGTCTGAAGCATTTGTTTGAACAACCAATGTTAAATGCCGGACAAACTAGATGGCTAGAATTTCTGAGTGAATATGACTTTGAAATTGAGCATATAAAAGGAAAGGAAAATCAGATGGCTGATGCACTCAGCAGAAGAGCTCATCAAATGCATATTGCAGCCATTAACATGTTCAACATAGATATAAAATACATAATTTTATAAGTTGCAAATCTAGATCAATAATATCTAAAAATAAAAGAAACATTACATCAAGGCAATTTATAGCAAACTTTAAAATATATGAGCTGAAAGCGAATGGAATCCTCATGTATAGAGGAAAATATATGTGGCAAATTTTGATGAGTTGAAAATACAGTGCTCAGGGAATTGCACAATGTGCCATGTGTTGGGCACCCAGGATATAAAAAAACAATTGCAGTTGTAAGAAACCAATACTTTTGGCCAATAATGAAGAAAGAAGTGACTAATTATATTACTAGGTGTCTAGAATGCCAAAAGGTGAAAGCTGAGCATACACATCCAACGAGGCTACTACAACCATTGCTCATTCCTTAGTGGAAATGGGAAGTGGTTACAATGGATTTTATTACAAAGCTGCCCAGAACAATGAAGCATCGTGATTCCATCATGGTGGTGGTAGATAAATTAACAACAGATGCACATTTTATTCTTGTGCAGACCACACACAATGTGACATCCCTGTTTTCAAATCCCAAACTAGCGATGTAGTATATGGCTGAGAACCAAGTGATGTGTATCGTAAATGTAATGTATATGGCTGAGAGCCAAAGCAATGTAACATGTAAATGATGTAAATTGAATATAATGAATAAAACGTATCGCCATCTACAGATGGACACAAACAAAGATTTGGGGGCTAAGTATCCACAAGAGAGGGAAGGGGTCCAATGGGGGGAGAGTTTACCCATGTCTATTAAACCAAAACCCATTTCTTATTTCCTTCTAAATTATTCTTACCATGAACCTTCCATTATCTATTAAGTGTGCTAGAGCCCAACCACTGAATTCATGTAAGAAGGTGGGTGTGAGAGTCACATCCCATAGTTATTGAGAGCATGGGGGCTGAGTACAATCAGCTTGGGGAAGAGTGCAAGTCAAGCAAGCAAGATAAATAGAGGAAATTAGTATGGGTAGGAGACCATAATTACACATTCACGTTTTTTTGCATAGAGAGCAGTTTTTACATTGAGTTTTCTAGCCAACAATGGAGTTCTGAGTGTTGAAGCTTGAAGGTAGTTGTTGTAGACAAGTTTGGAAGCTATTTGAAGCTGAAAATTTGTGGAGAAAGATGTTGGGTTCCTGGGAGTAACGCGATGTTTGAAATCTGCCAAAGAAGCACGTGTTTTGTTGCTAGTCGAATTTGTGTTGTAGCTATAGAATTCCTGAGGTCCCAACGAGTTAAATTCCTATCCAACCTGTGATGGAAGCCTTAGAGGGGAGTGGAAAGGCGTGATAGACTGTGAGAAGTGAAGGGGGATTCCATCCCTTGGGTTGTGCATGTTGAGGGGAAGAGAGTTGGTGGACTAGAATTAGTTGTGAGTTAGACTGTTGAGAGGGGGACATTAGCTAGCCTTAGGGACCATCGTCTCTTGTGGATTCATAGCCCCAACTCGAGGGTGACTTACTATTGAGAACTGGAACAACGTGTCTACGGTTGGGAGGAACTTTCGTCCTCTGCAATGGGTTGCATATTTACATAAGATAAGTGTTCTTATCTGATGTGTTTAATTGTGTTAAATGCTGATATATTTGTTGTGCATTTTACTCCGAGATATATTTGGTTATCATTGCATACAATGAGCATAATGGTTCATTTAAATCCTTAATTATGAGATTGAATGTTACTGCATGTTATCTAGTTGTTGTTATGCACAGTTAAACAATTGCAAATACATTTTTAATTAGTATGGACAATTGCATGAGTCTGAATGGCATGTTGCATGTTAATTCCACATATAGATTTGGTATCATAAGGTTTTTATTGAGTTGTTTTAGCAAGTGACCTGACCTAGTTGGGGGCTAGGTACTTTACACACAAGGCAACAAATATTGCATAGAGCTATATGAAGGAAGTTTCTAGGCTATAAGGAGTGCCTAAGGAAATGGTTTCAAACAAAGATCCAAATTTTACATCAAATTTTTGGAAAGGTTTGTTCAAAGGCTTTGAAATGAATTTAAATCTTAGTACAACGTATCACCTAGAGACAGACGGGAAAACAAACATAACTAACATAATCATCGAAGACATGCTCAAAATGTTTGTGATGGACCAATCATCAAAGTGGGAAGACCGCATCCACCTAGTAGAGTTTGCTTACAATAATGGGTATCAAGCCTCATTAAAATGAGCCCATTTGAAGCATTGTATGACAAGAAATGTAACACACCAGTGAGTTGAGATAACCCAATAGACAGAGTTGTTGTTGGGACGGAGTTACTGAAGGAAATGGAAGGGCAGATGGAAAATATCAAGTAGAATTTAAAGGCTGCTTAGGATAGGCAGAAAAGTTATGCATACAAAAACAAAGTTTTTAGAGATTTTAAAGTGGCCAAACATGTTTTTCTAAAAGTGAAAGTGAAAAGAAGTTTGATAAGATTGGGTTGCTTCCCAAAGTTGATAGCAAGATATTTTGGGCCTTTTGAAATATTAGAGAAGATATGGCTAGTTGCATACATGCTATCATTGCCTACATCCATGAAAGTGCATAATGTATTTCATGTCATTATTAAAGAAATGCGTGCGTGACTCTAACCATACAATTGATTGGACTATGACCCAGGTGGAAAACGAAGGGGATTTTCGGGTGGAATTAGTACACATCTTGGAATGGAAAGTCAAAGTGCTTAAAAACAAAGCCATAGGGATGATAAAGGTTCAATGGACCTGCTATGGTCCTCAAGATGCAACATGGGAGCATGAAGAAACTATGTGGGATGAATACCCACAATTTTTTGTCAATTTTGAAGAAAAGAGAAGCTAAAAATGCAAGACTCCAGTTTTGGGAAGTTAGAATTCCTTAACCACATCTCAAAATTCTTGGTCAACTGCACTAATAGCCCTGATAGAAGAATGGTGCAGCCCGATGAATCGATGATAGTGAAGGGGGCACATTCCTTGGGTCAACATGTTGAAGAATGAGAGATTATGGTTGGGATTGATGTTGGAGAGTAAATAGATTTCATATTTTTATATTTATGAATATTATGATGTAAATTTGTATATGTATTTCGGCATAGTGTTGTGCACCGAGGACGGTGGAAAATTGTAAGGGAGGGGGAATGCAACTTCCTTGCTATAATCCCCAGTTTAATTAATGCATAATGTATATATGAATTTGGCTATGGCCAAGCAATGTAATATGTGAATGCATTTTCTGAATTTTAATAAATAAAAAGTGATGCCAACTGTTGGGGATGAACATAGATGGGGGCTATGTTTTCCACAAGAGAAGGGAGTGGCTAAGATGGGTCCTAGGAGGAAATGATTTATGGGTATTAATTCAACCCATTTTCCTGAATTTTATTATCATTAGGGATAACTTCTAATTTTTTGTTTGAGTGTATGGGAGCCCAATCATTAAACTCATGTAAGAGGGTCGTGTTTGAGTGACATCCTATAGTTATTCGGAGCATGGGGATGAAGTATAATCAACATTGGGCATGTTATCGCACGGTTTGTAGGAAAGGTTTAGTTAGCTTGAGTCAAGGCTTAAAACCGGCGTAACAGGAGCTTCCCCACCCATTGTCACCTCGATGGGGAGCTCTTTCTATTTAGGATGGCTGGTCCAAGGGAGACGTCCCTATGTAATCTGGGTTTTTGAAGGGCTAAAGGTATAATGGATCAAAGTGAGAGATTTCCTTTTACAGATTACTGCCAATAGAGATAGTCAAAGGAGATGTTCCACTGATAAGGCACCTGCTTGGGAGACAAGACAAACAAAGCTAGAAAATGTGCTTGCAGTGGGTTAGTGTTTCATAATATCAATGACTATCCTCAAATATACATATGAGCAATGATTATTAAACAAAGATAAATAGCTTATATCACTTCTTCAATAAGTACAAAGATAATGAGCATTCAATGTACACAATTAAATCCTTGTATTATATCACAATGCAATAAATATCTCAAATCAGCTCATATAAATAATGTTGTTGCGTCACCTATATTGTTGCTGCTATACATGTGACGTCAAGCATTAATTAATAGGTCAAATTGAAGACAATGAGTGGAACGTTTGCCTTAATAGGCTTACAGATGTAATTAATGACTCAAAGTCTGTCAAATGAGGTGAGAAAAGTCACAACGTTGCAGGCCAAACAAGAGATCTAAAAGGTGTGACGTCACCTACAATGTTGCTACATGCAGTTTAGGGTTAGCTAGCCAAGAAGTGGACGTTTTAGCTAATTTAACCAATGAAAATTTATGAAACCTCTATGGCTATGATAAGATGACCAAGTCGCACTTTTCGATCCAAACACAAGTTTAAAATCAACAAGACGTCATCTCATTAGGGTTAGTTCAAGTTGCTAGGGTTAGATGCTAGGTTAGTTAGGGTTTCAAATAAAAGGTGTTTTGAAAGAGAGTTTGATGACAACAAGCTCAAAAATATCTCTAGACTAGTGCCTTGGGTTAATGGAGTCAATTGAAGTGAGACTAATGGCTTGGACAACTTGAACTTAAGGACAAGAGGGTTAGGGTTTGATGGTGTTGCTATGGCAAGGCCACCAAATCCTAAAACCCTAAGAAGAAAAGACTTACTTAGGTGTAGCTAAAGCTAGGCCTAAAACTTCCTCTTCTTTCCTTAAGACTCCTTTGGCAAAACGGCTAGCTTATGGACACAAATCTCTGGCTGAAAAGTGTTGCTTAGATACAAGGCTTTTCAAAACCCTAGAAGTAAACCATAGGTGTAAAACCAATTAGGGCTAGGACGCCTTCTTTATTCAATTTGTGCTCAAAACTAACTCAAGATAAGAGGAATTCTAGTGTAGCTATGGCTAGGCTAAAACTCCTCAAATCAAATGGCTATAAGCTTTTATCATGGGGACATGAAGCCACAACCTACTTGTGTGTTGGCTCCCTAGGGTTTCAAGAAT
>JZKD02S2201575.1:0-28880 GCA_000966675.3 Picea glauca
TAGTGATCAATTACATGAAGGGGAAGTTCAAAATGGAGATTAGTTTATTCTTCTCTGTTGTTTTTTATCATGTGAAGAAAGAGGAATTCTTGGTGTTGTATTTCCAACATATCTACAGGGAATAAAATGTTAAGGCATATATGATCTGGATTGGATCATTATATTATTTGTCATCTATCTCGATGCTTTCAGTTTGGAAAAAATTGGAGGAATAATCTTGTAGGGTCATTTTAGTGGCAGGTCCCAGTTGGAAAATTGGGGTCTAGAACTTTCCAGAGTCATTTTGATGCATTAAACAACGTTTTTTGGGGTTATGGTGTCCGAAAATGTGTCCACTTCCTTACAATGTTCTACACTCTAAGACCTTTCCAATGGTGCAAACTATTTGTCAATCAGAGTTCGTATGCAAAAGTTGTGCCTCTTGCAAGTTGACTTATTATGTTGACCACCATGGTACGAGAGGATGCCACATCAACCCCCATTACTCATGCATATGGGGTTAGCCACGTGAGGAATTTCAAGAATATTCTAGAAGGTTCAAAACCCTACCACGATTGAGGGTTGAGGAAGTCAAAAAACCTATCCCTAAATGGCTATCGGGCTATGTTAAATACATGGCCACTAGGAGGAGAAGAGGTTCCATTCTTTTGCATTGTATCTTGTTCTATAGTTGAGCAAAACATCTAAGAGTGGTATTTTGTGAGCATAACAGAGGATGAGAGATTTTGTAGCAACCATACATGCCACAGGTCAAAGGCAACTCCACAAAGAGTGCTTTTTTCTTTGTACTTGCATCATTTCTATACCAGAGAAAAGAGAGTAGAGCAGCCTCACCTTCTAGCCGAGTTTTCTCCTGTATTGGGTTTCCTAGGTCATATCTTGTGTTTATTTGTGGATGGTGTGATTGTATTTTATCGTTCTCCAGTTTCCGCATTTTATCTATTTCATGTATAAGCGGAAAAAATCAATAACTAAATATTATGAAAATCTAAAGGAAAAATAACCTTAATAATAAAGATTTAATTTATTTATCAAATTTGTTGTGACGAATCGTGTCAACGAAATATCCACTATAATTTACAAATCAATATACATTGTCGAAAAAAATCCTTCCAATAAGTAAAAACTATGGACATGCAAGAAATAAAAAATATATTGTTAATGTTTAAACACATTACCTATTTATAATAGTCAAATTTGAAAGGCATGTCATGTTACCCTTTTTTAATTTTTTCAACAGCCCTAGAATATGCTAAATATAGTTTTTTTGTTGAAGGTTTTTAAGTAAAATTTTGAAATATGCCTTTAAGGCATTAAGGCAAATGATCTCGAATTTATGTTGATATACAATAGATTATTAGGTATATTTTATCGATTAGATGAGATATTTTCAAATCAATATCAAATTTAAAATATTGTGATATTTAGAATAGAAATAAACTTTTTTAAACACTATAAAGCATTTATTATATATTATATATTATATATATATATATATCAAATTTAAATTATGAAAATTTTATATAGTGTGACCAATTTGACTACTTTGTATTTGGAGAGCCAAGTCATGCAATTTGACCAATTTCCCTCCATATTAAAAAGAAATCCTCATAAATCCTCTACTTAAGGGAAATACAAAGTGACACTCGCTTCCCGAGGGTAGAACTTAAAGGCTAAGGAGCTATAAAGTGCTTTTGTTCCAACCACCACAATATCCGCGGGTCTCTTTAGGAGTAAAGAGAGGCCTAAAGTTTGACTATTGGGTCTTAATAGATGTAACCCCAATCTCCACCATACACGTGGAAGGTTCCGTGTACACGTACTAGGATTCGAGCTTTGGGCACTTTAAGGGAGTGGACTTTCGTGTGAGACGTTGTAATCATGTGTCTTTAAAAAAAATTAAAGTAAAGCCTTTGTTTTCTGGGGCAAATCCAATTTTTTTAATTTAATCAAATGTCCCATCACCTTATTGGCTGGAAACTGATAATCTATGTATTGCAACTTTAATAATTATAGAAGTCCGAATATATATATAACATTATATGTGAGGATTTCAAGGAATACCATGACAATTAATGTTGTAAATTGAGATGTTATATTTAATATATTTCAAATCATATTTCATATTTAATGATTTATATTTCAACAAATATAATAATGAATAATAAATTATTTCATAATACATATTTCAATAAATATACACTATCGTCATAATGATGTTATATAATATATTATTAATTAAAATTGTAATTAATTATATATAGAGTTAATTAAGTTTAGTTCACTTGATTGGGAAGAATAATTCTTGTTCTCCCCACTTAGATTCAATTCCCATAAAGTGATATGTTAAGCTCATAACGAGTATATTTTTGTAATGGTTTTGAGCTTTGTTGTTGATTGACCTTGTGCTCTCAAAAAGTTAAGTGGTGAATCTCTACTACATGCAAACCCACTATAAGTATTATAGAAACATCAAACAAGCCCTAACAAAAAGAAAAAAAAAGTATTATAGAAACATCAAACAAGCCCTAACAAGAAGAAAAGAATGGATACCATTGAATGCCTAATCCAAAAACTAATGTTAACCCCCCCAAAAAAGCTTGCAATGTTACTAATTTATATGGAAATAGACATTCATACCAACATCAACTATATAGAAAAGCATGGTATGTTGTTAAATTTAACAATATGAAAATAAATGTTTGACTAACACAAAATATAAGTGTGCTCATGTTATACTAGTTTCAATAATGACATTTTGGAATCTTTTACAAACTTCAAAAGTACCTCTAAGAAGTTAGGTTCCATGTCATATGAAAGACATAATTGAAAATTTGAACCATATTGATGACCAAAATATTTAATAGTGAACATTTTTACCATCAAATTTCTATAGTTATTGGTATTACAAGCCACTTGTTTAATTTATTAAAAAAATGATAAAGTATATTAATAAGGTATAATTATGTTAATGTAGGTTGTGAGAGATGTGTTAAGCTCCTTTGACGACAAAGAGAAACCAACTTTTGAAGATCAAACACTCTCCCTTACACACATACACATGCTTTGGCAATGGGAGAGATAAAAAAGAAATAGAGGCTCAAATTTCTCAATGCTTAAAAGATTGGGGTTACGATGAATTTACGATGACTTATTTTATTTTATTATTATTATTATGACAAGTTTTTTCAAATAAGAATAATACTAATCTAATTTTCAAGTCGTAGGTCCAAATCTAGAGTGGGTAGGGTATGTATACCTCTATAAACTAAGCAGTGACATCATTACAAGAAGAGAGTCCCTTGTTCCAAAAACAAGGAGATCTCATACAACAATTCGATGTCTAACTAGGTTGTGACTTCTCACTTTTATTGTTATTATACAAAAATGAGTAAATATTTTACATTAGAAAAAGCTACAACCTCACCAATAAGCATTGTAATACAAAAATATAATGTCTAAAATAACATAATTAAGAAACTTAGCTAGATACTAAAGTAAATTTTTACAAAATAAAAAAATAAAAATCCTCTATAGAGGATACATAGAAGCTTCTACTAGTGTACATTTGAAATAAAACACCTAAAAACAAACCTACTTTGTAAAACATCAAGAAACTATGACTTAATGGAACGTATGGTTACTGTGTTCATTAGCTTGTCTGACATGGGTAAGTTGGTATTCTTGAGCTTCTATTTCCATATCTTCACATAGCTAGTGCACTATTTCCTCTTCTTTGAAACCCCCCAAAGTATAACTCACTAACAATCCAATATTTGATGCAATAGATAGAGATGTCATTGTCTGAAGGGAAACCAACTATTTTAACATTTGACACCTTGTCTCCAGATCCTTAATTTACTTGCCTTTTGTAAAAGTAATTCCATTATTAACATTGATTCCTTGTTGTAAGCTTCTTTTTGAGTATGCAGTTTAGAAGTAACATAAAACAAAGAGGTTCAATTATCATAAATGAGATTCTCGTGTCTCCTTAGACTCCTTTGAATCTCCAAAATGTAGGCTAGCGTATGATGCTCCCTTGATAGAAAGAATACCTAGAATTATCCATCAAGTCCAAACACCACAAATTCTTACCGAGAAACATATCCCCGTAATAGGCCAAACCAACAAAGAAGGGAACTACCAAACATTCTAGAAACTAGGGCATACAAATAGGCATATCCTCCAAGACCTGAGAAGGCACTAAACCCAAGAACACCTTCACAAGCCTAGACAACCTGGAAACAAAGAAGTCCAGTCCCAAAACAAAACTACAAGGCACCTCCAAATCGAGTCAATTACAAGATAATCCAAAAGGGAAAGAGCTAGAGCAACCAAAACTTACCAAGAAACAAGAAGTCCAAGAGGGGAAGGGGCTTGGCATAAGAGATAGACCCAACAAATTTGCCAAGCGAACTAGACCGTAGTGATCAAATCCCAACAATGAGTCTCTCATTATCCCAACTACAACCTATATATTACCTTCCCACACTTCATCACCAAGCTTGGAGTTATGAAGGTTAAGTGCAATGGTACCTAAGTTATGCATTCCATTTGGTCAATCATGCAAGTTTATTTCACATTGCCTCGAGATTTGATGCATGGCTATCATGCAAGGAGTTATGATGTCCATGATTGAGATTTGATGCATGCCTATCATGCAGAGAGTTATAAAGACCATGACAATTCTTAAAGAATTGGTTCTAATAACAACCCATTTTTGCATCTAAGCACTCCTTTTGCCAAGTGTGAGGTTGAATTTGTCAATTGGTCTACTTGCTTATTGTTCACCCTTAAAACATGTAAAGATTCCAAGTGTTCAAAAGATTTTTTAGTTCTTTTTGATTTTTTTTATGATTTTAGCCAATTATCCATCTTTTGATGTAGACTATTTGTGCACGAGTTTTATGATTATAGCCGAGTCTCCTAACATTAGGATACTTTTGCTTCACAAAGAGTCAAATTGCTTTATCCCTTGGAATAAAGCAAGTGCCTTTGCCTGATTATTTGTTGTAGATCCTGACCCCCATTCAAATGTTGCTTCTTGTTTTCCATCAAGATTGTAAATGAACCCCCTCACTCCCACCACCCTTGGATTTCCTTTTGAGGCTCCATAAAAAATGAGAGAGCATTTTTTTTTAATATGCCAACTTCCAAATTCATTTCCAACACTCTGATCTGCCAAGTTAGACTTGAACTGGGAAACACTGCAATATTATTTGGTTGCGTTTCATTCTAGTTTAAAAAATCACTTAACCAGATTCATTCTTATTGGTCAAGCGATAACACTTTGATTCCACTTATTCCTCTAAACCTAATTGCTTCAACCATTAATCCCCTCACATTTGCTAGCACCATCCTGGAATTTATATTCTCTTATTAAAAAAATGCTTTATTTCGAGCTAACCACAATTTCTATCATGTATATATTTGGGCATGGCCATCCAAAACCTCTTAAAACCAAGTTTACCTAAAAAGATCCCTCTATACCTCTTATACCACAATATAAACATCTCTTTCCACATGGTGGGAAGTTCCATTATATGATCAATTGAGTAGGATAACAACTTTCCCATCCAACTATTTGAGCTACGCCCACTTCACAAATTCTCTTCTTTTAAGTTACATGATACACATCTTTCTCATCTCTAAAAAAAAACCAAATATTTCTCATCTCTAAAAAATTTTCAAACAATGTCATGACTTTTCACTTTTATATCACATTACAAACCTTAATTTATTTTTTTACACATTTCATATTTTATTATTAAATATACATATCCCTCACACCATTCTAATTATTATAAAATACACATCTCCTTCACATTTATAATATAAAACGCAAATTCACTTCTTTTATCGTAAAATATACAGTTCACTCACATTACACTACAAAACACAATCTCCCTTCTCTAAATTAAAAAAAATGAAAGATTCTTTATTCATATTCACCCAACCGGTGACGTGATACCACTAATTCACAACACCATTGACAATGACTTTGAACAAATTAAAGTCACAAAATTCAACTACCATTACCATGCTTTAACTACAAGCACTGCGTTTTGTCAAACTAACTTTCTTTCTCGCTTTTCTAAGTCAGATTGCTTGGAAATTGGGAACTCCTACAGAGATCCACTCAGACCTTCAACGAGATGCTACCGAGCCACCACCACATCAAAAGCAGAGCCCACCTTCTGGAAACTTCTCGAAAGGAGTTCCCTCGGCGGGGGCCACGCATGCTTATGCCTTAGATTCATCATCCTCCACTTCGCGACTGAGGATGCCTAAAACAAATGGGAATTCACGAGCCACGAATCTACAGGATGGACTTAATGAGGTTTGATTCTCCACCCGCCATCATTAACCATTAATAAAAACGTGATTTGCCGTTCGGTGCGGTAATGCTTATGTCTTAGCTGGGTTGAATATTAGGTGGTCATTTAACTCTCGTTCAAACTTGGGAAAGAGGCAGATTCCTATTTTGCTTTATGCATTCTCGGGGGATTGGCACCGATATTTGGTGATTCGGACTTCAGTTTAGTCTTTGGTATGTTGAAAGGTGAAATTGAAATATAAATTTGAAGGCTGCAAGATGGTCTGAAACCATTAAGATTGTATGTCTTTCCATGCTAAAGATTGGCAGGGATGGCTTCTGGTAAAAATTAAATACTGCATTAAGTGCTTGTATTTCTACAAGGGTGAATTCAAGGGTGAACTCTGCATGGGACATACACAGTCTAAAAGATATTGGTGAGTTATTTAGTCTAGCGTTGGCATTCCATGGCTTGGCTTATATGCTGGGTTCCCTCTTGCATTCTTTGTTTTAGGCCTGCTGATCCCGTTTGTGGGTTTTGGTCAGTTGAGTGATCAAATTTGGAAGCTAACATAATTTATTGGCATGGTTCAATTTTAACATGTTTTCATGCAAAAAAATGAGTGGGTTGGCTTGGCTGTTTTGGGTATGTGTTTTATTGGTAGAAGAGCTCTTTTAAGTTTTTATTTATTCATTTTGTTGGATTATATGCATAATTTCATTGGAGTTAGATAGTAAGATGTTAATTTACCCTGCATATTATTTTAGAAAATTTTGTATATTGATGTGAAGGCATATTACTCTTCCTAAGTTCTGAATGGGCCACTTTTTTCTTATTCAGAGTAGGTGGTACATATGTCGTGAAAAGCTTGCTAGGTTCTTACATGCATTGTATTCAATTGCATTTCTTATAAGGCTTTGAAGTCTTTTAGCCTTCTTTTCTGATAATTTTGAGGAGAACAATGTGATTTTCGTTGCAATGCTAAAATGGCGAATTGCTTTGTAATACTCTTTTATCAGACGCAGCACATCTCTTTTATCAGACAGAGCACATGATTGTCCCCTAGTGTCGTGTTATGTATTTTGTGTGTCCAAGTGCATTTCTAACACCCATTTTGGAATTGGGTGTTAGAATAAGGTATCAAATATACAAAACTAAGCTTCTATAAGGTATCAAATATACAAAACTAAGCTTCTGCTATTTTAGGATCTCACTTCTTTTGTAAAGACAAGTCTAGTTCCCATGTTAATGAAATTCTTTTTCTGAGCATTTTCCCGTGATTGATATGCTGCCACTTCCATCTTGCCTCCTCTCACACACACGTACCTTAGCTCACATCAGGGTTACAAAGAACCATTCCCCCAACTGTTCTCTATCTACTATTCTGTCCTGTTTACCCAAACTTGCAGCTGTTAACTATGGACAGCACATTTACAAAGAAACAAAACCAAAAGCTATTTCCAAAATTGGTAATATACCAACAACTCAGTACTCACTAATCATTTTTTTTTACAACTAACTTCCCTAGGCTGCATATATACTGATGCCTTTGCATTGGCATCGACCTGTTTATTCCTGTCTTTGTAGATATAAGCAAGCTGAATCTCCTCAATGCATCCAAACAACGATTTATTTTTTATTTTTTTGTTGTTGATGTTGGACTGGTGGAATCGGCAACTAGTCGGGCTTGTACTCGCATGACACGGGGTTGAGTTTTCCAACTGCTACCACTATAACCTCCAGGTGTGCCAACATGGCCCCTCACGTGGCACACAAGGTAAGTTGAGGGTTTCGAACCGGTGACTTCACATAACGGAGTGCCTTGGCCCTTAACAGTACACTCCATCACTGACTGTTCTACATCCTGAGGGCATCCAAACAACAACTTCAGTTCATTGTCTAAGTTCATTATTAATACAAGCACACACATTGTTTCCCCATATGGCCTCAATGACCAATTTCTAGTCCCCTTGAAGTATCAATATCTAAACTTATTTTTCCCTTGCAAGTTTCAGACCTCTCAAGCTGGCCCTGGATTCAACTTCATTTTTTGATTTCTGATGGAGGCTTTCAGCGAATGTCAAGGAGAGGAAGCCTTCACCATCACAGATGTGACCCCCAGGAGACAAAGTAACTGATTTTTCTTCTTAGCCAAAGTATCACCTGGATCTCCTTTACAGATTTCACATGGATAACTGTAAATCAGTCCGACCCCTTTTTAGTTCGGAGTTAAGTTATTAGCCAAGTGTTCCACACCTCAGGTGGATGCCACTTTGTGTCGGCAGTTTGTTCAATGTTGTAGTTAACCCATCCTCAACCAAACCTTCTTTTGATGTTGGTCTAGTTACTTGCTTTATGCAGGATCTGCATGAGAGCCACTGGAAAGTAGCAAGGCAGATACTTTGGTACATCTGAGGTACAGCTCCGTTTNTTACACATTTCATATTTTATTATTAAATATACATATCCCTCACACCATTCTAATTATTATAAAATACACATCTCCTTCACATTTATAATATAAAACGCAAATTCACTTCTTTTATCGTAAAATATACAGTTCACTCACATTACACTACAAAACACAATCTCCCTTCTCTAAATTAAAAAAAATGAAAGATTCTTTATTCATATTCACCCAACCGGTGACGTGATACCACTAATTCACAACACCATTGACAATGACTTTGAACAAATTAAAGTCACAAAATTCAACTACCATTACCATGCTTTAACTACAAGCACTGCGTTTTGTCAAACTAACTTTCTTTCTCGCTTTTCTAAGTCAGATTGCTTGGAAATTGGGAACTCCTACAGAGATCCACTCAGACCTTCAACGAGATGCTACCGAGCCACCACCACATCAAAAGCAGAGCCCACCTTCTGGAAACTTCTCGAAAGGAGTTCCCTCGGCGGGGGCCACGCATGCTTATGCCTTAGATTCATCATCCTCCACTTCGCGACTGAGGATGCCTAAAACAAATGGGAATTCACGAGCCACGAATCTACAGGATGGACTTAATGAGGTTTGATTCTCCACCCGCCATCATTAACCATTAATAAAAACGTGATTTGCCGTTCGGTGCGGTAATGCTTATGTCTTAGCTGGGTTGAATATTAGGTGGTCATTTAACTCTCGTTCAAACTTGGGAAAGAGGCAGATTCCTATTTTGCTTTATGCATTCTCGGGGGATTGGCACCGATATTTGGTGATTCGGACTTCAGTTTAGTCTTTGGTATGTTGAAAGGTGAAATTGAAATATAAATTTGAAGGCTGCAAGATGGTCTGAAACCATTAAGATTGTATGTCTTTCCATGCTAAAGATTGGCAGGGATGGCTTCTGGTAAAAATTAAATACTGCATTAAGTGCTTGTATTTCTACAAGGGTGAATTCAAGGGTGAACTCTGCATGGGACATACACAGTCTAAAAGATATTGGTGAGTTATTTAGTCTAGCGTTGGCATTCCATGGCTTGGCTTATATGCTGGGTTCCCTCTTGCATTCTTTGTTTTAGGCCTGCTGATCCCGTTTGTGGGTTTTGGTCAGTTGAGTGATCAAATTTGGAAGCTAACATAATTTATTGGCATGGTTCAATTTTAACATGTTTTCATGCAAAAAAATGAGTGGGTTGGCTTGGCTGTTTTGGGTATGTGTTTTATTGGTAGAAGAGCTCTTTTAAGTTTTTATTTATTCATTTTGTTGGATTATATGCATAATTTCATTGGAGTTAGATAGTAAGATGTTAATTTACCCTGCATATTATTTTAGAAAATTTTGTATATTGATGTGAAGGCATATTACTCTTCCTAAGTTCTGAATGGGCCACTTTTTTCTTATTCAGAGTAGGTGGTACATATGTCGTGAAAAGCTTGCTAGGTTCTTACATGCATTGTATTCAATTGCATTTCTTATAAGGCTTTGAAGTCTTTTAGCCTTCTTTTCTGATAATTTTGAGGAGAACAATGTGATTTTCGTTGCAATGCTAAAATGGCGAATTGCTTTGTAATACTCTTTTATCAGACGCAGCACATCTCTTTTATCAGACAGAGCACATGATTGTCCCCTAGTGTCGTGTTATGTATTTTGTGTGTCCAAGTGCATTTCTAACACCCATTTTGGAATTGGGTGTTAGAATAAGGTATCAAATATACAAAACTAAGCTTCTATAAGGTATCAAATATACAAAACTAAGCTTCTGCTATTTTAGGATCTCACTTCTTTTGTAAAGACAAGTCTAGTTCCCATGTTAATGAAATTCTTTTTCTGAGCATTTTCCCGTGATTGATATGCTGCCACTTCCATCTTGCCTCCTCTCACACACACGTACCTTAGCTCACATCAGGGTTACAAAGAACCATTCCCCCAACTGTTCTCTATCTACTATTCTGTCCTGTTTACCCAAACTTACAGCTGTTAACTATGGACAGCACATTTACAAAGAAACAAAACCAAAAGCTATTTCCAAAATTGGTAATATACCAACACCTCAGTACTCACTAATCATTTTTTTTTACAACTAACTTCCCTAGGCTGCATATATACTGATGCCTTTGCATTGGCATCGACTTGTTTATTCCTGTCTTTGTAGATATAAGCAAGCTGAATCTCCTCAATGCATCCAAACAACGATTTTTTTGTTGTTGTTGTTGTTGTTGTTGGACTGGCAGAATCGGCAACTAGTCGGGCACGTACTCGCATGACACGAGGTTGAGTTTTCCGACTGCTACCACTATAACCTTCAGGCGTGCCAACACGGCCCCTCACGTGGCACACAAGGTAAGTTGAGGGTTTCGAACCGGTGACTTCACATAACGGAGTGCCTTGGCCCTTAACAGTACACTCCATCACTGACTGTTCTACATCCCGAGGGCATCCAAACAACAACTTCAGTTCATTGTCCAAGTTCATTATTAATACAAGCACGCACATTGTTTCCCCATATGGCCTCAATGTCCAATTTCTAGTCCCCTTGAAGTATCAATCTCTGAACTTATTTTTCCCTTGCAAGTTTCAGACCTCTCAAGCTGGCCCTGGATTCAACTTCATTTTTTGATTTCTGATGGAGGCTTTCAGCGAATGTCAAGGAGAGGAAGCCTTCACCATCACAGATGTGACCCCCAGGAGACAAAGTAACTGATTTTTCTTCTTAGCCAAAGTATCACCTGGATCTCCTTTACAGATTTCACATGGATAACTGTAAATCAGTCCGACCCCTTTTTAGTTCGGAGTTAAGTTATTAGCCAAGTGTTCCACACCTCAGGTGGATGCCACTTTGTGTCGGCAGTTTGTTCAATGTTGTAGTTAACCCATCCTCAACCAAACCTTCTTTTGATGTTGGTCTAGTTACTTGCTTTATGCAGGATCTGCATGAGAGCCACTGGAAAGTAGCAAGGCAGATACTTTGGTACATCTGAGGTACAGCTCCGTTTGGCATACAGTACAGTTCTATTGTTTTGGTCTGTTTCACAGATTTTAATTGGGCTGGTGACTCTTATGATAGGAAGTCCACTGTAGGTTATGTATCCAATCTTGGTTTGGGTCCTGTTATTAGGGCATGCAAGAAACCATTTGTCATTTCTCTTTCTTTAATTGAGGCAGACTCTAGAACGATAGTGTGCACATGCCAGGAAAAACTTTAATTTTTACACACTGTAACTCTATTCGTGTGCCTCTACTGCTGAAACTTGACAGGATATTGTATGGTCTTTCTTCTTTCAAACCCTTCGAGTCTCATAGAATTTGGATACCCCTAGCCAAATTTATGGCTCAAATTGTGTAAGGTTTTGTTTGAAGGTTCCCAAACCAAGACTCGTCCTCTCTGATACCATATTAGAAAAACATTCTCTGATACCGTGTTAGAAAAACATGCTCTAATACCATGTTACAAATATGGTATTGAATATCATTCATAATAAACCCAAGAATCAATAGGCAACATATGATAAAATAATGAAAGCCCAACAGACATCATCGCAAGGACAAGAACCCTCATTGGGTAGAAAATTCCATTGTCAACCATAAGCTCTCATATCATCTTCACGTCCAAGTTCAAGTTCTTCAATTGATTACAAGCAATGACAGTAACGTGGCTCGTGATATTAGTGGCGAGCAAGCCGACAGTGCCATAATGTTGATATTACTAGTGTTAATGGTCCAGTCCCTTGACAGTAGTAGGAACACAAGTCATGGTATCCACAACAAATTCACCGTTTAGACTAGAAGCTAAGGTGGAGATTTGGGTGTTTGATGGTAGCTTGGATGTCAAAAGGTTGGATAACTGGTTGAGGCTAAAGTCACATTCCATTGGTTTACAGAGCCACGATAGGCATCCTTGGCTAGATTGAAGGTGACTAGGCATGCTCTTTTGTAGTAAGAGAGTTTTTGCAAGAGATAACAACAAGGTAGGCCTTCCTTGCAAAGCTGGGAAGAGTTCAAATGTCATTTGAGGTGTAAGCGGATGTTGCACAACATGCACTGGGAGTTGTGTTGATGCAGCAAGACTGATGAACGAGTTGTCTTAAATTACCTAACCTATGACAAGGATCTTTATGCCATAATGCAAGAAATTATGCATTGGGGGCAATATTTGTCAGCCAAGAAGACGATCATTTGTTCAAACCATAAGCCTTTGTAGTCCCCTTAAACCTAGTTTAAGCTCTAGCAAAGTAGACACTTCAAGTGGTTATCATATTTCTAGTAGTTCAACCTGTTTATCAAGTACAAGAAAGGTACAAAAAACAAGATTGTTGATTTCTTTTCAAGACCTCTCGTTATCTCTCGTGTTATCTTGCTAAGGTTAAATGGCTCTAATGATGATGAGTTTAAAGAGGCATTTACTACTGACCCACATTTTAGTAAGATTAAAGCAGCCGTATGGAGGCTAGATATGGCCACAAGGTTAGGGGCATTTGCAAACTTCCATTTGAGGGGTGGACCATTATATCTGTTCGACAACATTTGTATTTGGTTGGAGGGAAGATATTACTGCTATTAAGAGAGTCACATACATCCAAAGTTGTTGGTCACTTTGGTGTGAATAAATCTGGTTAATTTGTAGAGGTACGTTTACTGGCCTAGGATGCAGAGTGATGTGGAGAAGTTTGTGCAGAGTTGGACACTGTAGCATTTTTAAATGTGCGAATCAATAGTTGTGTTTGTACACCCCTTTCTTGGTTCCTTCAAGGCCATGGGAATGTATTGTAGTGGACTTGGTTGGTTTGTAGAAAAAAGAGGCGGAGTGGTTGTAACGGCCATTGGCCACATGTACATGGTTTGATTTAGACACTTGTCGAAATAATGTAGAGTGGTTACAAACAGTTGAGAAAACGAATTAGTTGGGATCCCCAGTAGGATAATTTAAATTTGAAAATGAGCATTATAAAGGGGTTCTATTTCTACTCTTCCATTGACGTTTTATTGTTTGTCTGATAGAAGAGTTACATTGTAGTCTGTAATTTTATCTAGTAATGTAAACACATTTTCTCTATTAATGCAAACATGTATCACCTTGCCTATTCAGATTATGTAGCCTGTGTCTACTAATAAAAAAATTATCATTTGGGACATCAGTGTGTGTTTTAGTGCACTCTTGTGATCTGAGAGTTGAGGGTTATGTGTGTGTAGCCACATCAGTTGGTTCATTATGTGTCTGGGACTAGGAAACAAAAGAGATTGATCAGTGGGTATTGGAGCCGAGTCTCTGACATTGATCATTTCTTAACTCTTCAAAACAATGAATTCATGATGAGGGATTTCAGAGTATCCTTCCTGTTGAATGTGGCATGTATGAGGCCAAAGAAGGAAATGTTTGAAGGTCAACACGCAGTCAGGATTCACAGTTTTTTGCACTTATGAGTATTAGATGAGTGTATCTGGTCAAGAAACAAAAGGGCTGAAGGTTCAAAGTTTACATGCACTCAGGAGTCAGGACCAGCGGTTCTCAGTTCACATGTACAAGATATTGCGATGTTGGGTCGTATACATGTTTCCTGGCCTGTTTGAGCATCGACACTATCAGATTTTGAAGGTTTTCTGAATATATATTACAGATCTGAAAGAAATCTGAATGCTCAAAAGGTGTATTTTCAAAGAATTATTGCCATTATGTCCTTCTGGGTGTTATATGAGCTAGGCACCAGGGTAAACGTCCTTGCTCCTTTTAATTCATGACAGTTTTACAACAGAACAGTTGCTTAATGCATCAAAAGCAACTACTGGACGACTCTTCATTGTTGGAGTAGGAAAGGAGGGCCTACATTTCTTGGGTAGAAATTGTTAGTTCATGAGCAGTACAACTGTCAGTCCATTGTTTTGCAACTTTCCGTGGCAGTTCTGATTTGCTATTTAAATATTTCTATTTTGAAAGAAAGAATTTATGGTCAAGGTCTACATGTGTTTCAATCCCATCAAGTTTATGATGAAGAAATGGAATGATCTTAAGTGGTATAAATGTGAAAGAAATGCAGTTACAGATTTTGAAGGGAGGTTGATTAATATCAAGAAGAGGTAGGTTTTTCAGGCTTCCAAGAAACCGTTATTTGAATCTAATGACCAGAGGTATTGCAGATTGATTTATTTTCAGCAAAATTACAAGGGGTATCAACAAAATAAAGGATGGTTTCTTTCTTTGTGCATGCCTTATGTCAGAAGATTCTTCATCTTTAATTTATATTGTTATCTATGAAGCTTTTATCATTGCAGATTGGACTAGCGTATGTTGAATATTACTTCTCAGCAAGACAGGGAAGAAGGCAATAGAGATGTCGAATACAAGTGTAGTTACAATATTTGTGTTATTGGATTTGTATGGAGTGGCAATGGCCAGAATGACACAAGGAGTGATGAACTCCTGTTAGAAAGTGAAAAGAAAAGTATGAAAACAATAACCAGAATATCGGCTGTCTTGTTTTTGCTATTCCATTTTCCACGGGAGGAAGTTTTCCTCCTATGTAGGTCCGAGCTTGTTTTGTAGGTAGATATGTTCAAGAGCAGAAATTTACCTAAGAATGGTGAAGTTTTTTGAACTTTGTAAACTTGCTGTTCTGACTGCAGGATTAGTAAGTGAATTTTCTTCCAAGAATTATTTTCTCTTGGTTGTTGGAAAGGGGTGCATATCTCTCAATGCATCTGGGAATTTGCTCCAGTCAATGAAGGTCACTCTCAAATGTTTTTAGTCCAAGTAATGTACAAGAAAAAGTAAGAACTTATCACTTTGGATCTTTTTGTCTTATGAAGGATCTCTATGAAGGACTTGAATCTGGTTGAATGGAAGGTTGGCAGGCTGAGTGACATGTTTTCAATTATGAGACTTTGATATCAGTGTGTGAGTGCACTTTAAACAAACAGAAACAACAGAATGACAAAGTCGTCATATATCTAGAAGTCAAGTTGACAAGATAAATGCTGGTAGATATTAGCTATATCAAGAAGTACCATAAATTTTAGATGTTTCGATGAGGCCAGTAGTGTCCCTTGGGATGGTTATCGGAGACATATTACAATTGGTGTTTGTGTGCAAAAGTTATGGTCATCTTACATGCAAAATATCTATCAGAAGTGTTCTGAGTTTGCCGTGGGTTCCTGCCAAAGAGGCATTTGTGACAGTTTACTGATCTTGCCAGACTGAATGCAATGCTACATCTTAGACGTTGTTTGGGTTTTCTCAGTGATCAATCATTTTTATCAGGTCAATGGTTAGCCAATGCTACGAAGGCTAGTAGTAGTTACCTTTAAATATTTCATCTGCTGTGCATGATTTTCTGTTATAAATGCATAGAAGCATTGATCTCCACATTTTGATCATCAAGTTTTGGACTCATGAAATGTTGTTGCAGCGACGAATTTTTTATGGGGTTTGGAGTAATTTATTTGCTTCAACATTCCATTGGATTGTAGCACTGAGCTCTTTTTATGTTTTTTCAATCAATATTGATTAATTATCTGTGTTTGCATTAGTATCGATGTTTTTTTTTTGGTTCTCTCTCTTTATATAAATGAGAACCTGTCTTTTTATGGACAGTAAACCCAAAATAAGCTCGACCCACCCTCACACACTTAAGTGAAGAATACAGTTTGCTGGTACCTTGCCAGCACCATATCATAATCTGCCCGAAGGCTACATCAACAATATTCAATATAATCAATAGCCACATTTAGCAAATCCCACACAATGGAGGAGCATGCCTGTCAGGATTTGAACCCGGGTCATTGTGTTAGTATCCATGTTATTTTGCAATCATGAACTGTTTTATTTTTCATGATACTTTTCTAAGTGTATAATTATTAATTTCTATTATTTTTGTGTAATTGCTATTATGCTCTTCCACTGCAACACACATCCAGCCCATAACATTGAGATCAAAAGGGATCATTAAAAGAATATTTGTGGATTAGAAATTTCTGGATCCAAATGCAAAAGTTAGAATACTAGTTTTGCATGTCAATCTTGTCAAGGTGACATTAATTAGAATGAAATGAGCTATGCACTGAATACAGCCAATCTCACCCTTCAGCCATTTTAAATTTTAGGTTTTTCCAACTATTTTTGTCATTTCAGGTGGAGTTGATGCTTCAATCTGTTTGTAAGTGACTTGCTCTGTAGTGCTTGGTTATGGATACAAAACATTTCTTTCCACCTGCACTGTCAATGAACAATGTTTTAGCAATTCACAATGGATTTTAGCTTTGAAAACTGCTATATTTGCACTTGCTTTGATTCCTACAGTGTTCATTTTGAAGGTTCAAGTTTGAATCCTTAAACCCCTCAAGGTCAAAGCTTTTAGCTTTGAACATGAAGGCATTGGAGAAAATCGGGCCTTAAGATTTGATAGTGAATGAAACTTTTCATAATTGGTATACCAGCCCTGGAAGTTTTAGTCAAGATGGCAAACATGGTAAGCCTATGAACAGGCATTTTGAATCAGGGAGAAGGAAATCCCTTAGATAGGAAGTCACCAACAAATGTTGTATTTCAAACAAGATATTTGATTTTCAAAGGGACTTCATTATTTTGGTCATTTTAGGTCAGCTAGAAATATGTTAATTTTTTTTTTTGTAAGTGAGTTGAGATTCTATATTACTGAGAAAAATATGGTACAAAAAGGAAAAGAGAGGTATCCCCTGATCTGCCAAAAAGGAAACTAGATCAGAGATCCCGAAGTTGCGCTGTCTACATAAGCGAGGGGAGGGTTGGGCCGCCACCCGGGGAAACCGACCTAGTCTCTGAAAACTCGTTTGAAAAAACTATACCATAAGATATACATAAAAACCAAGAATGTATAACAGGGGTTGCTCATACACTAATAAACAAAATGACCATGGGTTGAGGCTGCGCTAGTCCAAGAGGATTGGATGGATTTCATCTCTTTCCTTTCTTGCCTCGTTCTCCTTTTTCTGCTCCACCATGCACGTCTTTCTGATGCAGGCTGGTGTTCCGCGTTGGTCTGCTGGAGTGATGTCCATGTGGTGGACATAGAGAAGGTAGAGGTGGAATTGTCCAGCCATTCGTTCCATTTTTTCGTTTTGGTTCCTCTGGTCCTCTGCTATTCTTCTTGCGCTGGCCTCCAGGTTGCTGAGGTGGCTCAGAATTTCTGTGAGCTCCTTCTTGTGGCCGTGGTTTGCCACCCTGCTGGTCTTGTTCTTGTCAGCTCTCATCTTAGTTATCAATCTTTTTGTGCGCCAAGCTTCCTCCACCGTTTTGTGGTAGAGGGTTGTCCTGGGTTGTGTGGCCCCTGGGTCCCTTATCCCGTCCGCTTCTTGGATGAGTTCCACCCAGGCTTTGCCCTGGCGCTTTGTGTTGATTTCTCGCTCCCACCTGTCGATGACCGCTTTGCCCTTTGGATCGACCTGCTCAAGAAAGGTGCCTTTGGCCTCTCCGGCGGCCTGCTCCATCCTAGTGATCTTCCGGGCGCTTGTTGGAAGTTCCTCCCCCTGGGGACCCCTCTTACTCTGGGTATTCTTCATTCTTACGATCTTTGTTTGAGTCTAGTGGCTTCTGTCTTGACTTCGTCCTCCGCTTCTATTCACCCCTTCTTGGTCTCTTTAATTATTGCTCGTTGGTCTGTAGCTATCCCTGATGCTTCTTCTTTTAAGGGGTTTTCCCGGATGCGATCTTATCCTGGTAATCATAGGTCTCCCGTAAAGGTGTACCTTTTGGTCCTTTTTCACTGTTTCAAAGTGTGTGCGCTTGGGAACCCTATCGTCGTCCTTGCGCCAATCCTTTGCCTTGCACGCTGTACGCCAATCATTTCCTCCCACCGTATCTGTGCGTGGATGAGGTGTACCCATTCCTGCCCATGGGCTATCCTTTTGATCTTCGTCCTTTGTCGTCTGTGGATTAACCTTTCTGCTCTCCCACAGACAACCCCTGTACTTCATTCTATTGACAGGACTGTGGTGTCGTACCTCTTCTTGTGGTGTGACCGTGTTCTGCATTGTAACTCGTGTTTAAATGGTGGCCTATCGGATTCTGCCTGGATCCTACTTGCCCTTCAATTAATTCTGTGCTTTCAGCCTCGATGTGGTCGTCCATACTTCGGCTGTCGTCATAGTCCTTTGCCGCTAGTTGGGTACAGTCTGTCCGAAACAGGCCATTCGAGATGTTACTCCATGTGGAATCCAGTTATGATCCTTCCTTGTCGACCCCTTCGTTAGCGATTCTATCCGTTAGTCCATTTGCTAACCTTTGGACCCAGCGCAACTCCACTGTGATCCTCGTCTGCAAATGCTCCTGAATTTTTTGCAGGGAGCAAGCCAAGCGCCAGTGCCTCTGGATTTTTCCCACTCTGGTGCCGTTTTGGAGTTTCCTTACTGTGTTGATGACCAGCATGGAATCTCCTTCCACTATGACGTTGGTCATCCCTTCTTGGTGTAGTATCTCAAGGCTGGTCTCTAGGGCTCCAAATTCTGCAGCGTTGTTGGTTGAGTTCCCCAGATTCCCAGTGTACAATCGGATAATTTTTCCTTGACTGTCCTTGATTACTCCCCCCGTACCTGTCCGTCCTGGGTTACCTTTCGACGCCCCGTCGAAATTTAGCTTGAGGGAGCCCTCTGGTGGCGGTTTCCAGTTGCGCTCACCTACTTGTAGTTGCGACAACCGTCTTACCTGATTGGGGTTGCGTCCTTCTTTTAGTTGAAAAGCCTCTATAATTCTGAGATCTCGGTCTGTGAGTTGCGCTCCTCCTATTTGGCAGTTGCGGCTCTGTACCGTTTCTCTTGTCATGGATATTATTGTTTCCTTGATCTTTCCTGCCGTCCATCTTTGGTTCCTGAAGATGCGTCGGTTCCGTTCCTTCCATATTGCCACCGGGAATGAGGGTCCAACAGAGATTCACCTCTTCGTTTTTTCTGTAGTTTTCCTTCCATGTGTTTATAGTTGCGGAAATATTACCTCTGATCCTATTAGACTGTTGGGAGATGCTTGCCGCCCAGTCCCAGACTTCTGCTGTGTAGGGACATTCATCCAGGAGATGGTTCGTTGTTTCCTCCTTTTCTTCACATAGGTGACATCTTGAAGGGCCTATGAAACCTCTCTTCTTTAGGTTTTCCCAAGTTAGTATTCGGTTGTGTAGTATTAACCATTGGAAGATTTTTATTTTTGGCCAATGGGGGCTGTTCCAGAGCTTGTCCCATTGATGCGTCGAGTATTCTTGGTCCTGGTCCGCTATATAGTGGCGTACTTCTTTAAGATTGAATTCCCCGCCGACTTTGTGCCCCCATCTTAGGCTGGTCATTTCCATCCGTGACTGCTAAATTTCGTCTCCCCAATTCCTCCACCTCTTTTACTGTTGTTGCGGTCTGGTCTTTAGTTTGTGGTGTGAGAGTGTTCTAGATTCTCCATTTGTTGCGATCTGTTTCTTGTATTCAGTAATGGTAGACTCGGGTTTTGCCTTGCGCCATCGTTTCTTGTTGGAGTTCCTCCCGGCTCGGTTTTTCCATTCTAGGTTCTTGTTGCCAGGCATCCTCCCAGAATCGAGCGGTTCTGCCATTCGTTATTTCCCAAAAGCTGTGTGTTTGGATCTAGGTCTTGTTGCGCCAGGCTAGGTTTCAGATGGGGGAACCTTCCCTGGTGCCTTTGAAGCGGATTTTGTCCTGGTCGCAAATGTCCGGGGCATACTTTGCCTTCAATAGGTTGACCCATGGCGTGGTAGTTTCTTTGACCCAGGGCCACCAGAGTTTCGCCCCATAGGCGTCATTGGTCACTTGCGGGTTGTGTAACCCCAGTCCCCCTTTGCTTTTTGGTTTACAAACCTTCTCCCAAGCCACCAGTGCCCATTTTTTCGTTGTTTCTGCTCCTCGCCACAGGAAATCCCTTTGTATGGTTCTTATTTTTTGTAGAATCCCCTTGAGGGTTGGGAAAACTGACATCATAAAGGTTGGGATAGCTTGCAAAACCGACTTGGTTAGGATAAGTCTTCCGGCTAGGTTGAGGGTTCTGTACGTCCAATTTTTTACCCGGTCTTGTAGCTTGTTGACTATTCCTTCCCAAGTTGACAGCTTGTAAGCTTTGTCTGTCAGGGGGATGCCCAAGTACTTGGTTGGGAGGGCTTTGCGTTCAAAGCGCAAGATGTTGGTCAAATTCCTTTGGATAGCAGGGTCGGTATTAAAGAAGAAGATCATAGATTTGGACTGGTTTATCTCTGCCCCCGAGGCTTCCCCAAACTCGTCTAAGATTTGTTTGTAGGCTTTCGCTTCCTTGACCGTGGGCATGCCATGAAGTAATGTATCATCCACGAACTGTTGGTGTGTAGAAGTCGGGCAATTCTCGTAGGGTTTGATACCATTTATTTCCCCTGTTACAGTTGCGCTTTTTATGCTTCGATTGAGACCTTCCATCATTAGGATGAATAGGAAGGGGGACAACGGGTCTTCCTGTCTGATGCCTCTCGTGGGCCAGTAAGGTTTGGTAAGGGCTCCATTTACTAGTAGCGAGAAGCATGTTGTAGATACTAGGTTGACTATCCACCTGATCCAGTGCTAGGTGAAGCCGAAGGCTTCCAGGGTCCTGACCATATAGTGCCAGCTGATTTTGTCATAGGCTTTTGCTAGGTCCAGTTGTATTATCATTCCCCCTCTTTTCTAAAGCTTCAGGGTGTGGATAAGTTCGTGGGCATGGATAATATTGTCCATTATTTGCCTTCCTTCCACGAAACCTGCCTGTTCTTGTGAGACCAGTGTGGGTAGGAGTGGTTTCAATCTATTTGCTATAACCTTGGAAATTATCTTATACACCACATTCCACAACGCTAGAGGTCTGTAACGATCGGGGGTTTTGGATTCATTTTCTTTGGGGATAAGTGTAATCATTGTGGCATTTAGTGCTTTCAAAATGGAGGCTGACCTTCTAGAGTCTTCCACTACTCTATAAATGTCATGTTTGATGACTTCCCAACGGGCTTTGAAGAACTCCACTGTGAAACCATCTGGGCCTGGGGCTTTTCCATTGGGCATTTCCTGGAGTGCTTGGTCTATTTCCTCCTCCGCATTGGGCTTGTTCAGGTTGTTATTTTGTTCTTCTGTTACCAGGCGAGGGATATGCTGGATTACCTTTTGTATGGCCTCCGTTCTATCTTGGTTAGGTTCCTGGGCTATCCCGTGGAAGTGGTTTACCAGAGTTGTTTCGATGTCCTTATGTGACTCTCTTTCTATGCCATCCTGGTCCCTAATCTTTAGGATTTTTTTATGGGCTCTTTTGGCCATGGTTGTTCTATGAAAAAACTTGGTGTTCCGTTCTCCTTCCTTTAGCCATTTGATTCGGGACTTTTGTTGCCAGAGAGTTTCTTCCTGCTGGCACCGCTCATCCCATTCCTGGGTCATCTGGATCTCCTCCTCTTTCTGCTCCTCATTGTAGCCCTCCGAAATGCAGGTTTCCTGGAGCTTTTTCATTTTTTCTTCAATGTTGTTCTTCTCTTGGTTTATATTCCCAAAAGTGTCCTTGTTCCACTCCTTGAGCCTATATTTGATATGTTTTAGTTTCTTATAGAGTTTGAACATCCTTGTCCCTTGCTCTGGTTGCTCCTCACGCCACCACTATTTGATTCTTTCCTTGAAAGTCGAGTGTTTAATCCAGAATTTCTCAAATCTGAAAGGTCTGTTCTTTGGTGTGGTCTGGAAGCCTGCTTCCAGTTGCACTGGACAATGATCAGATCCCCCTCATGGAAGGATGTTGCAGTCTAAGGTTAGCCCCTGCATAATGATTGACTCTGACACTGGGAATCTGTCGAGTCTTGTTGCTACCTGATGCTGGCTCATTTGCTTATTGTTCCAGGTGAATTGGCCATTATTGGTTTTCAGATCTACCATCTTTGCTGTGTCTATGAATTTTGAGAACTCCTCCACATCTCTATCCAATCTTCTTGTACCTCCTTTTTTCTCTGCAAGTGACGTGATGATGTTGAAATCCTCGGCTAGGATCCAATGGAGGTTGTTGGCTCGGTTTTTAAGATCTTCTAGGTCTCTTAGCATTCCTCTCCTATCCTTTAACACCTGGAGTCCATACACATTAGTGCATAAAATCACCTCTGTGTTCCCAATGAGTTACATGCGGACCGTAAGGGTATGCCTTGTTGCTTCGGATGCTATTAGGCTTAGTACTTGTGGGTTCCACAGGGTGAGGATACCTCCTACCATTTGGTGGCCTCCAATAGCCACCATCTTGTACTTTCGCCATTGTTGTTGACTGATTGTTTCCATTCTATCTGTATTACACTTGGTCTCTTGAATAAAACAAAGATCCGGTTGTTCCTGTTTTAGTCTATTCCTAAGGATTTGTTGCTTTCTTGGGCTGTTTAGGCCTCTTATATTCCAAGTTATAACCTTCATTTAAACCTGGGGGGAGTTGGGGAAGAGTTTTTGGATCTTACCCGAGTTTATCAGTAGTGCTCCAAGCTCCTGCAGGGCTACACTATTTGATTTCCTGCCTTTTTTCCTCCGCGTCTGCTTGGGTGAGAGTTGTGGTTGTCCCTCGCCGGCTTTGACTCCTAGGTGTCCAATCTCCCCGTGTGTACGCTTTAGGCCTCTAGCTTTGGCTTCCTCCCTTAGGAGGAACACGTATTGGATGTGGTCAAGTTGCTTTGTTGGTACATTGTCTACTCCTTGTCTTTTCCATTGCTCCAGTATGTTCATGAGATCTACTCCTTCCCTTTCCACAAGGTCTCTGAGTTCCGAATCTTCTGTGCCTACTTCGCTTGGTGTCATTTCCGCCTCTCCCTCTGCTTCTTGCATGAGGGTGTTGTTGTTTCTGATTTCTCCTTCCATCGGAGTTGCGCAACTTCCCTGTTCCTTCTGGTTATTTGGTTGGTCGGTGGGCTCGTTTGGTGTTTGTTCTCTGACTTCCTGAGCTTTTGCCGTATCCTTATTGGCTTCTGTTCCTTGATTGGTTTTATCTCGTCTTTCCGGGTTATTTCGGACCTCTGGGTTATTTCCTGCTTGGGCTTTGCTTTGCTTTTTATTTCTGGGGTTTGGTTTAACAAACCCATCCTCATCCTGTTGTGGTTTGGGGTTTTTCGTTTCCTGTTTTTTATTAAGAGGGCAGTCTCTGATCAAGTGACCATGTTCATGGCACCTTCTACATCGGAAGGGGATCTGTTCATAATCGATGTTTTGGATCCATTCCTCATCCCTGAATTCGAGGCTTATGGCTTCTGGGAGTGCTCTCGACACATCCATCTCTATACATATTCTTGCGTAAGATTTGTATCTCCCTTTCAGGGTGGCTTATGCGGTCTTTATATATTTCCCCAGTTTATTCCCTATTGCTTCAAAAGTAGAGGGTAACCAGTAGTCTAAAGGTAGGGAATAGAGTCTCAGCCAGACCGGTACCTTTTTGAAGGTCTCTTTTTTTGGGGAGAAATTCTCCTTCCATGGTTGCATGTACAGTCTTGCTAATGCATGGAAGTATGGCCCTCCTTCAAATACTCTATCTTTGTCTTCCAGGTTTATGAAGACTGCTGTGAAGTAACCTTTCAAGCCCAGATGGAGCTCCACTTCCCCATTTGGCTTCCAGTGATATTTGATCCAGTTGCGCAGCGTTCTTTCGGTGGGCCACAAGACCATAAATTTGCAGATTAGCGCATGCGTCTTCATCTGATCCCTGTAGAGTTGTGTCTGCGGATCCTCCAGTATCACCTTGGGAATCAGTGTTGATTTGGGTTTGCATGCGTTGCGCCCTTCTGCCCGGTTGGTCTTCGCTATGTCTTGTGTCTTGTTCTGGGTTTCTCTGGCTTTCTCTTCCATGCATTCACTTTTGCGCTGGTTCCTTTCCTGACCTTTTCCTGGGTCAGATACTGAGGTGTCTGTCATTGGTGCCTTGAAAAATACGCCCCTTGGCCCTTTCCCTTTGTCTACCACTACCTGTTTGTATGATGGGGTACCCTTACCCCCCCTCTGGTGCTCATGCTGTCCTCTGCGATGGCCACGACTGTCAAAAACCCTAGCTTGCGGTTGCTCTGAAAAATTCAGTGCCGATTCTTGTCTCCAATTTCCACACTCCTCTTAAAATCACCTAGAAATATGTTAATTAGTTCAAGCATTCTTCTGTTTGATTTCCTTCTGCACCTCTAATAATTCTCTTTGGAGGTGGTAATATTTATTTCATATCACTTAAATCATATTGTGAGGTAATTGAACTATCTTCTGTCTATAGGTCTGATCAGTGATGAGCGGGAATCTGTGATTATTTCCCCCAGGTTAGATCCAGCCTGCATAAAACAAAAAGTCATCTTAAAGATAAATCATACCGATAAAAACACATAATGTATTGTAGGGATGGATCATGAGCTCTGTCACCTGCTTTGAATGAATTCCAACAACATATGGTTGTGAGCACCAATGCATATATTACCTTAGTACATTTTAAAAGGTTGAAACTTGAAACTAATCTTAAAAAGCTATTATCCAGTTATTATAGCAAAAGGTTGAAACTTGAAACTAATCTTAAAAAGCTATTATCCAGTTATTATAGCAATAAAATTTGTATGATTAGGGTTCAGTTTCATATGTATTGGCCATAATAACTCCATGCAGGCCATTGGGATATTGTCATGCCTCTTGCTGGTGATTCCTGTAGTGCATAGAATTTGCACTCCACAAATTCTATGCATAGACCGCCATAGGATGACATGAAGGACTCCTCTGTGGTGAAATCACAACTGCTGAAGTTGTCCCTTTGAGTGCCCCTTTCTATGGTCCAAATAGATGATTTTGGGGTCCTCAACTTAGACTTGATGTCCAATTTGCTTAATATTGGACCCATAGGAGGGTTTCTTTGCATTTACCCTTTGTCTTTTACCTTGCGTTACATGCTTGATCACTTTTGGTCACATCTGCCTCCCGTTTGGGTCCATTTTTAATTGATTTGATCACTTTTGGTGTAGCCCTGCATTTGTTTCAGCCCCAAATGGTGCTTTGGGTTGCTAGAGATTCTCTACTGGGGACACTGATGCCCCCCATCTTTAGTGAGTGCGCTCATTTGATTTGTCAAATAGGTCAGCCTTCCTTCCCTATTTATTGCTTTGTTAGCACATTGCACCCCACGACGGATCAAACTGTTCCATGACCTGATTCTCGTGGATTTGCTGCATGCTCACAAAACCTGCAAATTTTAGAGTAATTAATGTAAAACATGTGGGAGTCATCAGGGAACAGGTAAATGATGACCTATGAGTGCAGGTCATGTAGTGACAGTTGTCACAAGTGGTGGATGTCATATTCAGTGCATGAGATAGGTGCAAGTAGCTGGAAGCCTGGAATGCATTAAAGAGACTTTGACTTATTGTATTTGGGCATATGTATTCTCACCCACGTGAAACAATGAATTGAGACATGTGCATATGTCAAAGGTCAATCTAGTGGGGCTAATTGTGGGCTAGTAGTTGAGGAAGATGAGACTCTTCATTAATGGCCATGAGGGTAATCATATGCTATAAATACATGCATATTGTATCCAGTTGAATTATTGAGAAAACATATAAAGTGTTTGTGAAACCCTCTCTCCTCTGTCATGTGTTTTAACATGGTACCAGGGAAAGGTCAGGCTTGACTCTCTCACGAGAGGGCCCAGAGTATGAATTCATTTGAATCCTAATCCTTTGTGGATGTAGGATTAGCATACAAGGGAGAGTATATTTTTCTTTGAGTAGCATGTTATAGTTGCCTGTAATGTTGTGCTTGGTTCGTCTCTGCTGTATTAAGAGTATTATCCACGGCTTCTTATAAAATTTGATATGATGCTTCATGAGAGTGAATGTACGTGATATTGTGACTGTGATATTGCACTGAAAAAAATTGAAGAACATGCTGGCTGTAAAAAGAAGAATTTGAAGAATGTGTTTGCTGTAAAACGTCCTGATTGAAGAGTGTTGATTGACGATAACAGTCAAACTGCTGTTGATTTCTATTTTGTATAAGGTTACAAGAATTAAAAGAAAGAGGACATTGAGATAATCTTGAAGAACGAAAGAAAGCTCCCTGTATAAAGGCCCAATGCATGTTGAAGAGCTGTAGGAAAGGCTGTCCATACAAGTTGAAAGAGGTGGTTGTGAAAAGATCAATTTTCTTCTTATGAAATTGGCCGAATCTGTCTCAGTTTGACATCAGTCAGCATTATTAGCACCGATTTGCTGAAGGCCCAGAGGTGAAAGTGTGATGGCTTTTCTATTGAAAGCGTATGTAATATATCTATTAAAAGCGTTGCTGAAAAGCCTTTTGAAGAGTGTTTTGGTTGGAAGAAAAAGAGAACTTGGGCTCTCATTTGTAAAAGCATTTACACTATTTGCTGTTGATACATTTCCTGAAATTACATTTGTTGCTTCTCTGCAAGAGGAAGGCCTTGATTCACATTGTTGCATTTTTTCTTGGGCATTTTTAACTTGTGGCAGTGATCTTATCCACTCTAAGTAAGCCAACTATTGCTGCATGAAGAGGTGTGAATGATACCACAAAATCTATTGTGTGATTGGATGTGTGTTGCGTATGGCAGAAATATTCACAAGGCCAACTGCATGAGTGTATGCTGGTGCATTGAACTCGATTGGTGTTTGTTTTTAGATTGATCTGCTGGTTTAGAGTATTGATCAACAATGATAGTGAGAATGCTTGATATTTGCAATTTGAGGCCGAGAGTTGTTGCAAAAGTCAGCATGCTGAAGATTGCTGCCATTGTTGCCAGAGAGAGGCTATTGTAAAAGAGAATTGCTGGCAAGAAGTGAAGGAAACACTGGTACCCATTAAGAAAGAACAAGGGACATGTTGGAAGACGTTGTATGAGTGCAGGGTAGAGATAATCTGCTGAAAGAAGCTGTTTGAACTTTGCAGTGATGAAAGGCCATTTGTAGGCCTTTAAATGAGGGAAAATGCACAGCAAGGCCATTCCCTGCAAGAAATATTAACTTGAAAAATCATTTTCCACTTGTGTCCTCTGTCTTAGTCCCATCAAAGCACCTCTATAGATTCAGCACTGCAAAATCTCAAATGGGTTTTGCCAGAATCAAATTTCATGATTTCTGAAGTGAAATCTCAACATATCATGGACAGATGAAACACACGGGCATGGGAGATAGATCGCATGGTAAAGAAAGAATTTTAATTTTTATAGGGTTTCAATAGAGAATTAAACCTTTGATAGGGATCCATTAAATTTCTTTTCAAATCCATCCCTAGCTGGGAGCTATATTGTTTTAGAGGTTTTCATATGGGCGTCCAAGGTTTAAAGTGAAAAGATGCCAAATGGAATTTTATGGTCAAAGTTGGAAAAATCAGAATTGTCTTGCTTCCAAAAGCTATAGCTTATTCTGCAGGGGGAGTTTAGCCATGGTTTGAGTGTAATTGAAAAGAAGACTCCATAAGCTTTCTAATGAGTGGCTGCTAGATATGGTTTGCAAAGTCTTGACCTGCTTTTCTAATGTTTGAAAAATCTGTCAAATTTCCGAATTTGCATTGGTGCACTGCTGAAATGCACGACTCATAGAAAATTTGAGTCATATCTTTGTTGTTTGGAGACCAAATTGGTCTTATGAACACTCGTTTTAGGGTTGTGAGGTGTTATGAACACATTGGTGATGTGACATGTCATTATTTGCAAAAGAAGTCCTTTCAAATATTTTTTTGGCAGCCCACTCATAAAGTGGTCACATGAGGCTCTGTACTGACTTAAGAACTCTAGAAGAAGAGCATATCTAGAGCAAATTTTGGGGGTCATTATTTTCAAGTCCGAGTCATGTTACTAGAGCATCAATAAAGTTTTCCAATCTAGTATCGTAGGTTATATTGTTGGATGTAGATGTCACTCCAACAAGAAACATTTCTTATGCATGTCATTTCAGTGGAAGAAGCAAGTTTGTGATGCTGGAAAAGATAAAATAATGTAGACTCAAGAATGAAAAAAAAAGAGGCATGGACATTGTGGCTTGCCATAAATAAGATGATGGTAAAAATATTGTGTGGACTTGGTTGGTCATAGGAGGTCATTAATGACATAGTTAATGTGCATGTGTTATGGAAGTGATGTGTTGAAGTGTGGGCAGCTGTAGAGGATATTCTCTTTATGCCTGAGTAAGTCGGCCCTAAC
>JZKD02S2201586.1:6910-28444 GCA_000966675.3 Picea glauca
AAGAAAGGAGAAGCCTACTTGCGAGCATTGCAAGAAGGTAGGTCATGATGAAGATCATTGTTGGACATTACATCCTGAAATGAAGCCAAAGAAGTATGCCAATCAAGGAAGGAAGAAGACCACAGCTACGACAGTTCAAGTGGATCTTGGATTAGATTTCAGTGATGAGACATAGGTTGTAGCTATGGGAATCCGAGGTGTAAATTATGTTGCAAGTTATAGCTCTTCTAGATCAGTTGATGTAAATGATGAGTGTAAAAGGAATGAACTTTTCCACATAACGGTTATAACACATAATGTTAAAGTTGATACTCTTGTAGACAGTGGATCACAAGCCAATCTAATTAGTGAAGATGTTGTAAATAACTTGGGACTTGAAACTAAGTCACATCCTAAACCAAATCCATTGGGATGGATATGAGGTGATAACAATTTACAAGTAACCAAGCAATGTAAAATCAAGTTTGCAATCACTTCTAACTATGTTGATGAAGTAGAGCTTGATATCGTGCCACTAGATATATGTGGGATTGTCTTGGGAAGCCCCTACCTTTATGATATAAAATCCATATTCTACAGGGAGGATAATAAATATTGCTTCAAGAAAGATGGGAAAGAGTACATTGTTCATGCTCATCGCATGAAAACTGACATGTCTTTTGTAGCTATAGGGCAGTTAAAAAGAATGGTAAATGCAAGAAAAAGATTAACACTTATGTCTGTAACAAAACATGAATTTAGTGATGCTAAACATGAGATGGTTCAGTATGATTCTAATAGTCATGAAGTGTCACCAAGGGTACAACATGAGGTTCGGCTGCATAATTTGATTAATGTTCATGTTCAGAAGGGGAAGCATGTTTTGTCATTTTCATTCGCATACTCAATGTTGTTGTTTAGTTTGTTGTTGTTCAGTGGTGTATGGCTGCAAAGTGCGACAAAGAATGTAGATGATTGTGCGATAAATGAGATGATTGCTTTGATAAACAATGCTATCTCAGTTTTCATGTTTGATGTGATTAGTTAGGTGATCATTGTCCAAGCAGAGAGGATGGATGATATAGGACAAGTGGGGAGGCAGTACCCTCACTTCTTACCTGAGTAAAAGCATACTTTTGGTGGTCCAAAAGCTTCCAAAGTGGGGAGAAATGATCTAGGAGGCTCCCCAAGATCAGAAAATGCTCAAAATCAAAGTGATCAGAATGGAGTGAAACCAATTCCATTGTGACGATCTTGTCGCTCTGATTTTGGCAGTATATTTACTTTCTCAAATGGGCTCTATATGCGAGAGTTATCGCACTCTGACCGCTTTCTCAAACAGCTAAAAAAGTCAAAGGACTGGCAAAAATTCAATGCTGACATCAGCATGACATCACCAAAGACACTTCATGAGGATGACGTGATAGAAGCAGGTGTTGACAAGTGGTGATCTTTGACTGGGCAGATGTGGATGGCAGATCCAATCAGAATTGGATACTTGTCAAATTTTCAAGCAAATGTGGTGGTGCCACGTGGCCCAGGCATGGGTAGCCACATGGCACCCAGTCAACAATGTTGTGGGAAGTTTCAAAATTTTTTGAGGTCCATGGGTTTTGAACCCATGACCAACCCACCAAGCAAGCGCCTTGAAGAATGACCAAACACCAACGTGCCATAAATGTTCCTATATATATATATATATATATATATATATATATATATATATATATATATATATATATATATATATATATATATTGTAATGTTTTAATATGGCGCAGGAGGAAGGGGTTGGGGCTAAGCCCCAGCCCGTGGTCGTTTTACACTACTCATAATCAAATGTGTGGGCACCACACATCTAACAACTAGGACCTTAAGCCACGGTTCCAGGTACATTTCCACCATAGATTTTGGGGCTTATCCCTATGTGCGCGAAGGAGATAAGGGTTTGGTTTTGTAGATTGCGCCATATAACTAGAAGCTAGCGTGACTAAAGGGCCAGCGCTTGGCCATATGAAGTGCATATGACCAAGTTTTGAGGGCACGCACCTAGCCCTAAGGGGCTACACTGTATATTTAACAAAAAGTGGGTTTTTTTAAGCCTGTTATGTATTTTCTTAATTAATTGGCTTGATATTATGACCAAAAAGTGGTTTTTTGGGCATATCTTGGCCATTTGGAGGGGGATTTGATCCCATAAAGAGGCCATATCTTGAGGGAAGTTGGGATTCCTCATATGAGCCTTGAAAACTATAGGAACCATCCTTTTTGAAGCTTTTAGGAGACTTTTTGATGCAGGGTTTTGAAGGAGCAGTTTGTAAATTTTGGTCTTTTCTCATGCTGTTGAGAGGATTTTGATGGTGCATGCATGAATCTGAGAAAGGAGGTCTTGCATAGAAAACATGAAGCATGTAATGTAACAACAAAGATCATTGTAAGAGAAATTTGAGCATTTTAAAGAGCAATAAAGAGGTCCTCCACTTGGAAGCGGGCCTAGAGATGTAGCCAACGATTGGTGAACTCCGTTATCAACCTCTTGTCTCTATTTCTCTTTCTATTTTTCTATTCTATTCTCTTCATTTGCAGCATGAATATTAATGGCTGATCTCTTTATTCATTAATAAGAATCAAGTAAAAGTCACATTTGATATTCCACAAACAAGATAACAAGTTTATGTATTTTGCATTCTTAACGATCCGATGCAAAAAGTACATTAAACTAACTTGCAATCTATCAGTAATACCTTCATTTTTGGATCAATGTCTCCCTTAGATTGGACGGTTACAAATTACTTCAGACATTTATCTAGAGTTCTCAAATTTTCTCCATGTTTCCCTTGGATCTGACGACTCAGATATCCGATGCTTGATATTCACTTCGAACGATCTAATGACTCAACTTCACTTCGTCTGATCAGATGGTTGAGATTTACTTCGTATTTTCGAAAGTTCAAACTTCAAAATTCTCAACTCTCAAACCTTTCCTTCTCCTAAATAGACAGTATCTGACGACTCAGATTCACCTTGGCGATCCAACGCTTGAGATTTACTTAAGGTGATCTAACGGCTCAGATCTGCTTCGGTTGATCGGACGATTGGGATTCACTTAGGAGTTTTGGGACTTCGGACTTCACAAATCTCAAATCTCAACTGAGAAAATCTCAAAGGGATTTCCCGAAGTTGTTGATCTGACGGCTCAAATTCACTTTGGCAATCCGATGCTTGAGGTTTACTTCGGATGATCTGACGCTCGACGTTTACTTCGGGTCTTCACCTGAAATCTACAGATTCATGCCACCTGTCCTCTAGATCTGACGGTTCATATCTACTTCGGATGATCTGACAGATGACGTTTACTTCGTGTCTTCACCCGGAATCCACAGATTCATGCCACCTGTCCTCTAGATCTGATAGTTCAGATCTACTTCAGATGATCTGATAGATGACATTTACTTTGGGTTTTCACCCGAAATCCATAGATTCACGCCACTTGTCCTCTAGATCTGATGGCTCAAATCTACTTTGGCTCTTAGGCGCTTCGATACTTCGGCTTCGAAAGTTTCAAATCTTATGTACCCATTTATCTAAAGTGCTTTTACCCGAAATATACGATCTCCTGACACGTATCCCCCTAGTGATCAACGTCCAGGATTTAATTTGGTTGTTTGTACTCCTCCTTGTCCACAAACCTCCGAAGTTGTGGATCTTATGCCACATGTCCTCCTTGATGATGGATGGTCCCAAATTACTTCAGGACTTTGGGACATTGACAAGTCCACTCTCTTGTGCACCTTTAGAGGGTTAGAGCTCGTGCACTTTCCTTGGGATCCAACGGCTATTGGTCCTCGCTCTCAAATCTAACGGTCCAGATCTGATCTCGTCTATGCTTATTCCTCATTGTCTAGACTCTAATCTGATGATCCAGGTTCTTCACAGTGCTCAATCCAACAACCATTGTTGCTCCTCCTCCTGAGCTTTCGCTTTCTTCCCTAACTTGGAAGATTTCAAACGTTTCAAAGGCTTCACCTTTGAACTTCCTCCTCCGAGCATGTTGGGTCTCATCTGCGATTCTGAAAATGTTAACTCTCCTGAGCTTCGAGACTTGGAATAATTCTGACTCTTGTGCCCTCTTAGCACTATCTCTTCTGAGCTTCAACTACTTGGACCTCGAAGGTCTTTGCCCCTTCTATTCCTTAAAGGGATATATGTGCCTTCCTGGCAACTTTCACTCAAGCTTGCCTTACTGAACTGTAGAGTGTTCGGTAACTTTGTGAGGGTCTCCTAAGTGCTGTGTAACTTCGCCTTCGTGGTTTTGGTCACTCCAACACGCGATTCTCGTGAAGCACAGACTCTGAATCTCATAGATCAGACGGTCGAGAAGGATCCAGATGGATCCAGAGATCCATGGTCCAGATTGACTTCGGCCTTCAGAGGTTTAGTCGCACCAAAACTTGATTCTTCAGTCACGTGAAATCCGAACTCACAGATCCGACGATCAAGGTGGGTCCCGATAGATCCTTGGATCCATGGTCCAGATTAACTTTGGGACTTCGGGGATTTTTACTTCCCTTAAGACAAACTCACAATTCGTCGAACTCCCGAAGTCCGAAGGACTCGGGGGTTAACTCCCGCACTCCTTTCCATATCCAACAGTCACAACAAACCTTGGCTCTTCTTGAATAGTTTCTCGTTCATTCAACATCCGAACAAAGGAGCCTTCACTTTTGATACTTCAATGTTGTTATTCTTCCTGAGCTTGGTTGGCTCTAAAAGGCTTAAGATCCTTATGCTCTTTCTCTAGAACATAACACTTGGAATAATCCTTATGTGCACCCCTTACGTTCATTCCTCAACTCTAGAAATTAAGTGGTTCTTGGTATTTGTTTTCCTTGTAGAGATCATGTGCATACGTTCACTATCTCTCCTGAGCTTTAATAGAATCTTTTCTCCAAGGGACTCAGAACGACTAGGTGGGTCGACATGTGTACATGAAACTATGCCCAAGGTCGATGAACTCACAGTTCGTGACTCTATCTTAAGCCCCAATAGGACACTAGCATTTACGAGTATAAAAAATATCTAATCCATATAATTTCCTACTTGCCTAATAATACAATCAAGAAGACACCCAAAAAAATGGGTACAGTATAAATCATTAATAAAACATATCTATCCCTGCAACATTCATAGGATACCCAACTTTAATTTATATTACCACTTAAATACACAAGATATGCGATTACTTATCTATTATAGGTGGTAGCCTACTAACCGACTGCGGGTGTTCGTCCTTCCACCCAACCATAGCCTCAAAGGCATTCATTCTTAGCACTTTGTCCACCCCCATGCCAAGCCATGATATCACCATGGAACTCTTGCAGTTCTCAAGGATTCTTTCTCTGTTTCCATTTCTTCTCGGGTTCTCTTCTCTGGAAACTTTCAGAGATTTCTTTCTTTGTTATGGACCTGGGTGAGGTTTGTCAGATGCTCACTCGGCATCAAGCTCATGGCCTTCTGTTCATCATCCACTGGAGATCTCTGCACATTCTCCTTGTCGATTTGTATATCTTTCCTTCCAAGATGGTTCTCGACCCATCATGTTCCTTTTGTCAGAAGGGAACTCCGGTCAGCTTGGTTTGTCATACCCAGTGGTACTTCGGGCTGACATTATGCAGTTTGACCATGCTTCCATTCATGGGAGTGGTTGATAATTCAACCACTGGTCCTTTCTTCATTAATTGATTTATCTCCTTGGGATCCGAAGGAAGTTTATTATCTTCATCAAGGGAATTTGGGATTATTTGATATAATGACCCTCTCTTATGGTTTTCACATTCTTTCCTCTAGTGATATCATGGCCAGTACTTTCAAGGCTTCACCCCCACAGTCAGTTATTGGCAACTCAAATAATAATACATTTACATTGTCCACATGTCTTAGCATGGTAATCCTATTTTATGATTAATTACAAGCTGGGGGAAACAGGGGTGTTACAGTATCATCAACAAACTAATAATGATTCATGCTTTTGACTCCCTTTACAAGCTTAATACCTGAAAGATTTCCATCACATTTTTCTACCTCCAATTTCATGCTCAATGTTTTAACCATGATAATATAGGGGAGACAGGAGAGGAGGAATACTTGTTGCAATCCCCTATGTAACATCCACAATTTTAATCCCCGCAAAATATAATGTAATTGTATAAATGTGATTTAGGCTAGTGAGCCGATGTGTTGGGGTGAAGAGCCATATTGGTTCAATATGGCTAGAGGCCGAATGGTATATTAGGTGCATTGAAATAATTAATAAAAACAATAATTGTTGGTTGTGATATGGGAGGGATGAAAACAATCGGGGGCTATGATTCCATAAGAGAAAGGGGGTCCAATGGGGGTAATTATTCATGGGTACTAATCCAACCCACATTCACGAATTATTATCATTTTGTATAAACTTATATTTGTTGATTGAGTGTTTCCAAAGATAATCATTAAACTCATGTAAGGGCATAGATATGAGGAGTCACAACCCATAGTTATTGGGGAGCATGGGATGAAGTACAATCATCTTTGGGAAGAGTGAGAGTCAAGAAAATAAGGAAGAAGAAAGGAAATTTGCTTGGAGAGTAGAGACAAGTTTTACAGGCAAATTTTGAACAACAAGATGGAAGTCGAGTGATGAAAAGAGAACCATCCATGTTGTGATTGAAGGCAACCATTGTTTTGGCTATGTTTTATCCTCAAAGAGAGGCCTATGTGCTTATAAATCTGGTTGTGGGCTTGTAGAGATATTTTTTGTTGAGGAAAAGGCTCAAGAGCCTTGTGAAGGTTGTTGTGAGCACTTCTGGAGTAGCTGGGAGGATTTATGGTCAACCATATGCACTAGAGCATTGGAGGGAAGTGGGAAGGCCTGAGGGGTTGTGTGCAGAGAAAGGGAATCCCATTCCTTGGGTTTTGTAGGTTGTGGGGAATAGAGTGGAACCTAGGTTTGGGGGATGTTGTGTGTGGAGAGTGGACAACCAAAAATGTCGTATCTCCTTGTGGGATCATAGCCCAACTTGGGGGTGGTCTGCTACTGAGAGGAAATGAACAACACCTATGGCTAGGAGGTTCATCCTTTGTATGCATCAAGTTGGTTAATAAATAACATATAAGTTTTTGTATTCTTTTCTTATGTTATTTCATTGTGCAAATGGTTTATATGAATATTGTGTGTTGTTGTTGTCTTGAACAATTGCATTCATTTTTTAATATATGTTGTTATATGCATTAGAAATGTAGTATCATTCAAATGGTTAAATACGTGTGTGATTTGTAGTTGGTAAGCTACATGAAATTAATTAGTTAAAAATCTTAATGATTTAATGTGTATTATGCACATAATGTGCCTCAGATGGAGGTTGGGTATGTTACAATATGGTATCAGATTTATTGGTTCAACATTGGACCCATATGGGCCAAGAAATAATGTGAATTTGGGAAAAATCATTGTTACAAACTTCAGTCTGAGTGAATTTGGGGGGAAAACAATGGAGAACCATAGTAAAAATCCCCAAATTCATGGGTAATTTTGAGATTTTGTTGCCTCATAAATGTATGAGATGTTTAATAGCATCAATCAGCTATATTATAGAGTTAAATTTGACCTACAAGGTCGAAACTTGCGTTTTAATGGAGGTAGATGAAGCTGGGAGAGAGTTTAGTGAATTGTCGATCGAGATCATTCTTGATATTCAGATCAATGACCTAGATTTGTTGTGATAAATTTAAAAATTTCTGAAGTTTTTTAAGTTTGGAAAGGTTTCCAGATCGACAGTCAAGACTCAATTTCGGCAGTTGGGAAAAGGGGATAGATCGATGGTCTAATTAATTTTTAGTCATTTGGAGATTGGAACGGAATCGATGGATGATATCGTCATGACTGAAAGATCAACGGCCAAAGTTTCTAAGTGTTGAATTTCACCAACAAGATTCATTGATGGTCGATGGTCGAATCAGCAAGTTCGACAAAGAGTTTGGTTTGGCCAAAAGAAATTTCAGATCTTCAATCGTCGATGGTCGAGGATTGACAAAATATTAGTGAAGGTTTCATGTGTCCAAAGGAGATTTTTGATGGTTGATGATCAAGGATCGACATAAGTTGGCAAGAGTTTTCATTTTTCTGAAGGAAATCTCTAGTCATCGATGGTTGATGATCGACGTCAGTAGTTTTAGTGTGATGTTCAAATTATTCCAAGAAAAATTGTCGATGACCGATGAATGAAAGAGGAGGGTGATGTGTCACACCACGTAAACATCTATGTGTCATGCCATGTCATCCAATTTGATGCCTCGGGATTAAATTTTATGCCATGTCATCATTCACAGGCCATGCCATGTCAACATAGTTTCCACGTCAACAAAGAGTTGGTCAATCGCCAATGGTCAGGGTTCAATGGATTTTAAAAGCAAGTGGTTGTCAAGGGAATTCATCGATGGTTTGGGTTTGGAAAGATCTATGAGATATATTGGTTTTCCAAGATAATTGGTTGATGGTCAATGATCAGGTGTCAGGAAGATTCGCAAGCAAGTTGGTTTTCCAAAAGAAATCTTCAATAGTTGATCGTCAATGTAGTGTTGGAAATCAACAGTCCATATTGTTTTTAATTGTCGATCGGTGGTGGAATTTGATTTGAGGTGTTTGAAAAGGATTAGCGGATCAAAAGCTCATATTTTACTTGTTTTGAGATTGATGGCTCAAAATTAAAGGGTTGTTATAACATAAAAACAATCAATTTTAAATGAAATTTTACGAATTTTTCATATTTTTGAAGGCCATTAATTTGCAAGGAATTTTTGAGGGCCTAAATAGCATTTTTATGCAATCAAAAACCTTGGAAAATTATGTCTCTATAAATCAAATAAAATAGCTCAGAAAGAGTGTTGTCCCTTGACCAAGTTTTGAGGATTCTTGGTCATGTTTGACCTATTTTGGGACTTCGACAGGATGTCGAAGGTGAAGTGCAAGACAAAGTGGATATCACAGGATCTCGGTCCCTTTTAGGGCCCTTTTTGGGATTTGGGATTATGTAACGGGTATGAGAATGTCAGCCCATGGGTTTACCCATGCTTAGGCCTATTTTTTATGTATAAGTAGAAGGCTAGGCAATGTAAGAAGAGGCAGTTGCAAGTTGTGCTAGTGAGTACGAATGGCTAAGTGCTAGAGATCTGTGTGATCAAGAGTTGTAAGTGATTTTTTCATACTGTGTGAGACTTGCAGAGCTAAGTGCATGTCATTGTAAGAGACTATGGAAGGCTATGTGCTTAGATCTACTCGGGGGAGGAGGATATAGCAAGTTGTGTAGATCCCATGTCCTCTATGGAGTAGGGTTTTGAGGCTCTGTGCATGTAACTGATTGAAGAAGCTAATATAGAGGACAAAGAGTTGGTGGATGTAGCCCCAGGGTGGGGTTGAACCACGTACATGCTGTGTTGCTTTACTTTGTGCATTGTATTGATGTGTTTATGTGTTTAGTTGCTTAGTGCTTTAATATAGATGAATGATCTGTTGATTCTTAGTGCTTAATAATATGGATGGATGTTGGATCTAACTTATATACATGTGCTTAGTGCTTGAATCTACTAGATATTATATGTTTCATCATGCTAAGTGCTAATACATGCTAGATCTAGTTGAATATTGCGATGCTCTATAATTAGGGTTTACTGCGATGTAACTGAGAATGAATATTGATGAATGTTAACTACTACATGCTCTGTTAAGTGTTAGAATCACAAATATGTGTCCCAAATAAGGTTGTAGACATCTGAGTCCTGCAACCACCCCTGCCTCTACCTCGGGTGAGACTTCATCTTCTTCGCAGGTGTTGCAGAAAGGGCCAGTAGTTAGGGTTTTTTTGGTGCATTGTTGTAGCGTTGAACCCTGGGTCTGCCCCTATGCCAACAAATGATTCTGTTGCTGGGACCTGAAACTATGATTGCTAGGAACTGAGGAAAAAGAAGCTTTGTGCGAAGATCTCATCTGAAATTGTGAAATCTCTGTGCGTAGATCTGTCACCCTAGTGCGCAGTATTCTACTTGATCTGTGAAGCTCTGTGCCAAGAAGGGTCAGATCCAAAGAAAAGAGGTAAGATCTGCAAGCTTTGTGCCCTGATAAAGGTAAGAATAGTGAAAAGTTTTAGATCTAGAAGCTTTGTGCTCTACTGAAGATAAGATTAGTGGAAATTTTTGTTTCTAAAGTATGGATCTAGGTATGTTTGATAATATTTGTCCTAGATTAAAAACTAGGGCACTGATAGATGAAAGAAGATCTGATAAGAATAGTGAAAGATATGTTATACCTATGCATAGAGAGAATGTTTGGACTAACAAATAGATGTAGGACCCTAGAAAGAATTTTCTATAGGTTAGCTACCATGATCCTAGTGCATAATATAGTAGAGGTTGGGGATCATTTAAGAGAAAGAGAGGATTAACCCTTTGTTACAGTTGCAGAAAACTGGGACATATGGCTAAAGAATGCACTGGAAGAAGACCTAGTTGCCTCTGTTACAAATATATGGACCATGAAGTTTTGGATTTCCCTAGAATGATTGATAAGGTTGAAGGGATGAATATGGAACAAGAAGACTATGAGAAAGGTCAAGCAACTAAGATTATGACAGAACCCCAGAAAGAATCAGAAAAAATATTTCTACAGGTGACAGAAACCCTGAATGACCACCGACATATTAGATTATTAGAGATATTCAAAAAAAAAAATGCATTGAAGTAAGAATAGGAGGTTTCGACATTGACTGTGTTCTGGATGAGGAAACATAGGTGAATATCATGACAGAAAGAACTTGGGAAATTCTAGGAAATCCTGCTATGATTCCTTCATTGGGAGGAATAGGGTTATTTAGAGGAAAGTTGATAAACCTATGTGGAAAGCTCACCCAGATATCTATGAATGCCAATGGAACTTTGACAGAGGAAGAATTTGAAGTTGTTAAATTTATTGAGAACAACGCTCCATTTGCTATGCTACTAGGAAAACCTTGGATTTAAGGAGATCAAGCCAAAAGAAAAAGAAGAAGAAATCTTAGAGCAGAAGAAGCAAGAGTTGAAATATTTCATGACTAGGAGGATCACACTCTTGATTGAAGAATAGGAGAACTGAGCAAAGCTATTTAAAGCCAGAGACTTGGATGTCAAATTAGGAAGAACACTAGAAGATTCGCAGAATATTGAAGTACCTATTCCATATACAGATGAAATATTACCCCTGATTTCTAGGAAAGAATCTCACCAACGTGAAGTTACTCTGCCAGAAGAAGACAAGAATCAGAATGGAAAAAGTAATTCTAAGACGAAGATCACCAGAAAGAAGGCTAGAAAAATAAGTAAGAAGAGAGCTAAAATCGAAAATTTACAGAAGGTTCCAGAGGGAACTTCGCAGAAGGAAAATTTACAAAATTGGAACTTCATTGGGATATCAGAACTGCGTCACATGGCACTTCGCCATGGTGCTGCAATATAGTCGTTGGGGACAGTATAATTGTTAGACCGATGACTCGAACGGGTAGAAAGGAATTTACGATCAGAAAGTTCACCACCAGACCGTTGGGACCACACCATAACGAACAACACTGAGTTAATGAAGGCTTCTCACTCGTTGCAAGAGATCTGTTGCCAAGTTATCTATTTATCTCGTTGCGCCATGCCACGAGAACACTTTTTATAACCATGAATCTTAGTCTGTAGACTAGATGATTTCGTACAGTGATTATTGCACTATTTCCATTCATCCCGTTGCATTGAGCAGTTACTCTTCGAACCCGAGATATTCAACCACGAGTGTGCATGTCGGATGAGCTTAGCACTGCAGAGAAAATTGTCGAAGAAGCTCTCATTGACCTAATGACTGAAAGAGCAATTTCTACAAGTATTCAAGCATCATCGACGAGAGGAGTGCAAGCCTCTTTGTCGACTACTCGTGGATCCGGTTCATCCTGGCCATCAACGGAAAAGAGAAACAAACACAAAGATGACCTAGCCAATGCGAATCTGATCTCACCTATATTGCATGATTACATCCCGCCTCTGGCCGACGCAGTGATTCAAGAGAGTGTGCCAAGATATTTTGAGTACTCCATGATTACTGCGTACCTCCCAAAGGGGATATGCACAGTTCACGTGCAGCAGGACAAGATCATAGTGTTGAATTTCAATGACTTCAACCTCAGAGATCGCAAGAACTACAGTATTCTCGTCCCATACAAATACCTGACCAGGACAAAGGGGAAGAACTCAAAGATAATTCCCCAACCATGGACGATGAACCTCACGTAGTCCACCCTGTTAAAAGTAATGAAGATCCCACACTTTGGAAGGCACCAAGAAGTGAATGCATGTGTCAAGATATTACTTTCATGTTACCATGGTGGTTACTTATGGATAGACCTTTGTATTACAGTCGATCTGACATTGATCTGTAAGATCACGGGATTAAGTATGCAAGGACCTGACCCGTAGGAGTTCTATCCAGGAAAATCCATAGATCGCGTGCTAGCACAGAAGATCAAGGATACATATGGTGATGTTGAAAAGGGAACACGAGGCTACAAGGTAGCCTCCATTCAGAATGGCGCAATGCGCCTAGCCTGATAGCCCATATCCAGAAATTTATTAAGGAAGAACAGACCTATGCAGGTCACAGGCTTTGTCGTTGACCTCGCATGGAAGTGTGTGGAAGGCTTACAGATGAACTGGGTGAAGTACCTAGTTAATTAGTTGGAACTAGACTGTCTCGAAGCATAGGATCAAGGCTACAAGTTTCACTTTTGCTGGCTCCTAATCCTCATCGCCTTTGTTTCCTAGGAGATGCCAGAAGGTGCGAATTTCCTAGATATTGAACCATTCGAGCCGCTTGCTGGGAATTTCACTACCTTTGGTACTCGAGTGATATGAACAAAAAATGGCAATCCAACGTTGTTTTTCATACATATTACCTGCAGCTGAAGAGAGCCATTGAAATTGAACCTCGCATGACTCTGAACACCCTACATAAGTTCCAACCCTTGATGAATTTCTGTGCAGACCGACACTTCATCTACATAACAATGGGAGTTGATGAACATAAGGAGCAGCTTCAGTCGTACTACAAACTCATAGAAGAAGACTTGGAGGAGATCACTAAGGACTGGTTCGCAGACCTCCTTATTCCCGCAGAGCCTATAGAGATGTCCGACCTTGACAGCCTAGAGACCATGCATAAAGAACATGATACACCCGAGCCCAGCAGAATGAAGAAGACCGAAGAGGTCCAAGATTTAAGCAGTGCCTCAGGAAAGACTGCTTCAGTATCACCTGACTAAGGGGGTGATGATGAAGTAGAAGAACTAAATGGAAAAGGAGGTGAAAAGAAGCCAAGCAAAGTAAAACCGCCCCGAGACAAGGTTGATCCCCTGAAGAAGAGGAAGGTTTCTCCCCTTAAACCTTCTTCCTGGAAGAAATCAAAAGCCACCATGACCAAGATGAAGACCATGCTTACTGTCGATGATTTTGACTTCATCATCGCAACTCTAAACAATACTTTATTGGAAATCATAGAGAAATAAGAAGCTAAGTAGGAGGAAATGTATGATAGAATTGAGATTGAACTCCGAGGGGTATAACAGGCCCTTCAGTCCATCCATGTAGTGTCCATTGTGTGCCTGCCATCAGGAGAACCAAAGTTGGGAGATGAGCCATCCCAACTCCACTAACTAGTTGATGCAGTCTAAGCTCGCCTTCATCGCGCTCAAGAATAAATAGAGCAAGCCACCTAGGCCTTGAAGCAAGTGCAAGGCATACTCATAGAACAACGCAGAGTTTGAAGAAGAGAAAGCCCATATGCAACAAGAAAAAGAACAGTTGCTCGCAAAGAAACTCGAAGTGAAGAAATCAAAAGAGCACTCCACTTTGTGACAGACTTAGAGCTACAAGCAGAAGACTGAGTCACGCATCAAGTAGAGTATCTCACAGAATCTATCTAGCAGCTACAACAATGAATAGCAGACTTAGAGCGTTTCACAGTGCCCAGCACCCCGCAGGATGTGAGGGACCAAAGAGAAGCAGTTGCTCGAAGCGCAGTTGAGAGAATAAAGGCCCTTGCCATGGAATGTAAGAAACTCACTGATCCTAGTGCCTAGACCTATGAGAACCTCACTAAGAATCCAGAACTGAAGGCACTGGAGTCACAGCTCCAAGAGGCGAAGTATCAAGAAGAAACGATACAGGCACAATTGAAGCCCCTATCAGCTGTGGAAAGAATGAAGTGATCCCAGGAGCAGTGCACTGCCCAGCAGCAGGTCCACACTATCTAGAGAAAAGTGATGGAAGTGACTCAGAGTCTCCAACCTGTACAGGCTCAGTCTTACCAACTGTTCACAGAGATCGAAGGTTGAGGAGAGGAACTGGAGCAAGTCATCATTGCAACTGAACAATGCCTAGAGGGACCTGTCAATGAAGTAGTCATACAAGAGTTCACTGAATAAGAGGTCATGGAAAAACAACAAGTCGAAGCAGCTTGAGCCAAGCTCAAGAATTTTGAAGCAGAACTAGTTAGATCAGAGTGACTCGGGACGAGTCATAGGTGAGTGCTGGGGGCATGTTGGCCCTTGACCAAGTTTTGAGGATTCTTGGTCATGTTTGACCTATTTTGGGACTTCAACAGGCTGTCGAAGGTGAAGCGCAAGATGAAGCGGAGATCACGGGATCTAGGCCCCTTTTAGAGCCCTTTTTGGATATGGGATTATGTAACGGGAATGGGAATGTTGGCCCATGGGTTTACCCATGCTTAGGCCTATTTTTTATGTATAAATAGAAGGCTAGGAAATGTAAGAAGAGGAAGTTGCAAGTTGTTCTAGTGAGTACGAATGGCTAAGTGCTAGAGTTGGATTTGTGTGATCAAGAGTTGTAAATGCTGTGTGCATACTGTGTGAGACTTGCAGAGCTAAGTGCAAGCCATTGTAAGAGATTGTGGAAGGCTATGTGCTTAGATCTACTCGGGGGAGGAGGATCTAGCGAGTTGTGAAAATCCCCTGTCCTCTACAGAGTAGCGTTTTGAGGCTCTGTGCATGTAACTAATTGAAGAAGCTAATAAAGAAGACAAAGAGTTGGTGGACGTAGCCTTAGGGTGGGTGTGAGCCACATACATGTTTTGTTGCTCTGCTTTGTGCGATGTATTGATGTGTTTATGTGTTTAGTTGCTTAGTGCTTTAATATATATGAATGATATGTTGATGCTTAGTGCTTAATAATATGTATGGATTTTGGATCTGACTTATATACATGTGCTTAGTGCTTGAATCTGCTAGATCTGATTGGTTTCATCGTGCTAAGTGTTGCTAGATGCTAGAACTGGTTGAATACTGTGATGCTCTGTAATTAGGGTTTACTGCACTGTAAATGAGACTGAATATTGATGAATGTTAACTGTTGAGTTCTCTGTTAAGTGTTAGAATCACGTATATGTGTCCCAGCTAAGGTTGCAGACATCTGAGTCCTGCAACCACCCCTGCCTCTACCTCGGGTGAGACTTCATCTGCTTCGCAAGTGTTTCTGAAAGGGTGGGTAGTTAGGGTTTTGTTGGTGCGTTGTTGTGGCATTGAACCCTAGGTCTACCCCTATCCCAAAAAAGAGATTTCCAATAAGCTAATATGTTCACAAAACGGAAATTGTATGAGGAAGTTAAAACTAAAACAATGAAGGCAAAATTTTGGCCCCGGTTTAATTCCTAACGGCATAACTACTAGATAAAAAGTATGTTATGAGCACAATATTAGTCTATGGAAAACTTATGAACCATAGAAGATAGTTGTGGAACCATATTTGGAATTTGGGTATGTAAAAATGTGCATGAAGAGAAAGAAGACACATGTATCATACAAGGATAAAAATGTAAAACAATCAAAACTTCTGCAAGTCGTAACTAACAATTTGGAGCCTGGTTAAGGGTCAAATTTTAACAGATTGTTCAAAAGGTGGTAATGGACATACCCAATTGATATTCTGTGAAAATATCGAGGGAATTGGTGTAGGGATGCATGAACAAGGATAAAATTGTGAAGCCATAAGAAAGTTCAAAGGGGCAAAGTTGTCATTTCCATATTGCTACAAATTTTGACAGGAGCATTGGTTTAACAATATGAAAGTTGTTGTGAATTTAGTGCTAATAGTATTATCTGTGTCGTGTAGAAAAGTTTCATTGGTTCCTAATATATTCACCTTTGTAGGTGGCCAAATTTGGTGTTTAAGATTAATTTTTCACTTGGGAAAAGATGCCCAAAAGGGGTAAATGGGAAAATTCATTTTCCTATAACTTTCTACTCGGTGCTTAGAATTGAGCAAGAAAGTAGTAATTGGAAAGCTATTGAATAGGAGAATCCAGATATCCTCTCGGAATTCAGTTTTGGGATGAATGATTCTCAAGGAATCAAAATGAAGGTTTTTGGTGAACTTGAAGGATATTATTGAGAAGAATGGAATTTCAGGGAGCCATAACTCTTGGCTCATAAATCAGATTGAAGCATGAGTATGGCCATTGGAAAAGTAATCTAGAGGAAAACATGACAAAAGTTCTAATTTCTCTATGGGAGAATTTTTTTTTTCCATAAAGTTGCAGGAGAAAGTGGAATTGGATTCCATGAACCATGTAACTACTCAATATGAATATTTTTCCAAATAATGTCAAATTTTGGAGAAAAATTCCTAGCTAATAGAGATTAGTGCCAGAGGTGATTTTTGGGTAAAGACGAGCAAAAGAATATTATTATTCAACTACTATAGAGTCTGAATGGCTTGCAAAGGAAATTCAATAGATATTTTCACATAAGGTATGAAGCCAACAAGTGAAGAATGTCATTGCATGTGCAAGGAGTTAAGGAGGAGTTCATAGCCTTGAAGGTAGACATATAGTGAAAGTTATAAGCTTGCTACAAGAAAGGAAAATGGATGTCATGAGTTGAGGTGTGAATCATGAAGTGGATGATTCATCTCTAAGTGCAAGAAGAAGGGATTGTGATATATGATCTAGCAACTCTTGTCTAAAAGTACACAAAGAAAGAAAGTTTCCTCTATTACCAGAGTCCGCATCAAAAGCATGGTACAGGTACAAATGGAGGAAGGTAGCATTCCATTTGGAGAAGAGTGGTATTGAGTGGCCAAGAAGTGCTTCACTTTGAATCACTCAATGAAGTGAAGAGAGGTATTTAATATTGAGCAAAGTCGTGAATAGAAAAAGAGTATTAGAAAGATAAAAGAATATTTCAAAATGTTGAAATGCCAATCAATGATAAAGTTATTTCAAGACTGGTTTGGTCAAGGAAATGGGGAGTGGCTAATCAGATTGCAGTTTTAATATTTAGTTAGAGTAGTGCATGCTACAACACTATGATTATTGAGAACTTTAGCCAAGAAAAATTTTGGGTTAGGTTTTCTCTGCATAAAGAAAGCAGTTGTGAAATGGTAGCACTAGTGGATCTAGTGACTGGAAATGAAGAATAGTCAAGTGGGGCTTGGTTTCAAGGCTTAGAATAGGGGTCGGTAATGCACGGTCAAGTAGAACAGTAGTGCGCAGGGTAGCGAGGTTCTACATAAATTCAAGGACATCCATCTACAACAACAACAATAATTAATTAAATCTGAAATAGATATGCATTGGAATTCGTGGTAGAATCAATGCATGTTGCATACAATAAAGATAGAATGCATGTGCATGAAATAGGCATAAGTAATCAAATGCTTGGTGCATAATTATGTGCATTTATTCATATATACATGCTTTAACACACTAGTGTGTAATGTCCCCCACCTCTTGATAAAGAGGTGTTGAGGAGACTCAGTGGCCTGGGCATCCCCACTAGGTCATAGTCTCACACTGAAAAGGAAAGTCAACTAGACTAAGGTTATATTCTTAAGTTGACTTGAAGAAAAAGGTTAAAAGGAATAAAAGATAACTCAATAAAAGAATAGAAGTTAACCCTGGGAGTTAATCTAACTCAACAGAGGACTAGAAGGAAAAAGTATAAATAGAAGGCTGGGGTGCACCTATTATTCATTTTGGATTTGGTATATTGTTTGTTATTTCTCTTGAGCATACAGTTTGGGGGTTTTGTTGTACAAACCCTTGTGAGAAACTCAGTGGTGAAACACCCACTCACCTTGTTCCACAGCTTAGTCTCGGGGATGAGAGACTCCTCCACACCATTCTACACTCATCATATTTCCACCTAGCACTTCAGAAGATAGCAGGGCCATACTGTTCTTGAGTTTCTAGCAAGGACGCACCATCACCTAGAGAAGGGTTCAATCCAGCTTATCAGGAGGGTCTATGGCCATTCCGTCACTTGGGTTTCATTTGCAGGGGCATAACCATCATTTTGAGGGTTTTTCTGGAGAGTTATCACCATAAGATATTTAGTTTCAGATTGGGACATCTTGGAGACAAAGGGGATCTCCTATGATTCAGTAAATCTCATATCTAGAGAGCTTCACTTGGAATCTGAGTCTGAAACTTCTCCTACAGGGTTTTCATAGCCTGATCTACATTCCTGGGGAGTTTCAGGGCATTTGGAGGCTTTTCTCATCAGAGCCAAATTACCTAGGGTTCCAGGCATCCAGGATCAGAAGAAGATTCAAAGTTTGGAGGAGTTTTCCTTGGTCGTTTAGCTTGAGATCTCAGAAGGGTGTTCCTATCACGCTGATCTATCAGTTGGAAGAGTTTGAGTTCATTTGGATCCTTCCTATAGTTGGGCCGATTTATTGAGGGTTTCAGTCTACCATTTGGAGCGTGGCATCTTCCATCCTGAGGAGTTGGCATCCAGATCTACTTGTATTGGTCTTCATCTATCATTCAGCCTTTGGGGGCGTATTTTGTATTGGCGGGATCATTTTTTAGTAGCTCATACTTATTATCTATCTGGCCATCTGAGCATTATTCCAGATCGGCTATCTATTGTATTGGTTCCATGCTTTTCATGATAAAAGGTCATATCTTTGCTTGTGTTTCTATATCTTGAATGTATTGTGATCTTTCATGTGTTGGATGAATCTGTATGAACACACCCAATAACTGGATAACTCAATAAGTCATCTACACATCAAACACAACAGAGGTAGTTAGTGGTTTCAAGAAAAAAAATTGACTTGGGATCATTACAGTGGTATCAGAGCTTCGATCCTCCAAACCTGTGGAGGGATCGGCGCATGCAGAGGTATAGTGGAATCTTTATGGGTCGAAGGAAGAAACCCAACACTGAAACAGAGGCCAAAATGGAAGGGTCAGGGGACAATCGTGAGCCTCAAGTCTTGGCCTTCTTAGCAGCCGAATTTGATAAGTTCCAGCAAACCATAAACCGCACAGAAAGCAAGTTGGTCCAACACTTATATCAGTACCAGGAAACAAGCAGAAGGGGATAGGTCGAAATCTCTAAAACCTTGAAGAAGGTTGATGAGAACCTGCAGAAGATGAACTAGAACCAATCCTAGATAACTTAACTTCTGATGCAAGTGACCCATCAAGGGAAGGACCCTGATACGTATGGGAATAAGGAGGCTAGTGGATCCGGTGGAGTCCATGATGAGATCAGATATAACCTTGAGAAATCTCCCAAATCTGAAGGAATTCTAGGAGGAGGCACGTCCCATGGTCAGATGGGTAGCAGGGTCAATTTTAGGCCATACATGCCCACGTTCACAGATGAACATCTAGGTTGGCATTTGGGTAGCCGGACTAACCCTAGGCCATACATGCCCACATTCACAGATGAGAAAGGGCAGCAGGAACAAGTGGAGGACTTTGTTAAACAAATGACGAGGTGTACCAAGGAGTACTACAATTGGATATGAGGATCCAAAGACAGATGTCCCTAGATCAGTATTTCCAACTCAGGTCCAGAAATCAACCTAGGCCGAACCATAGGGGCAGTTTTGAGTTTGAACAAAAGGTAGGGAAGATAGAGATTCCATATTTTGATGGTACGGCCAAGATGATAGCACAAGCTTGGGTACAAAAGCTGGATACCTACCTGTAGCTTAACCCCATGAGAGAGATGGAACCCATCAGGTTTTCCACTATGTACTTGGAGGGAAAGGCTCATGATAGGTGGTATCATGGACTCACCACATTAGGCCACAATCAAATAGTATCCTACCCAGAATTCACTCAGAGACTCATGGATAGGTTTGATCAAGGGGATCCTGAGCTACACTTATGGGAGCTCACACAACTAAAACAAACTGGCATGGCTATGATGTATATTGAGGAATTTTAGAGGTTGGCAATAATGGTGCAAGACATTTCGCCAACCAGTCTCATGATGCTCTTCATTGAGGGGTTGATGGAACCCTTGAAGGGTTGGGTAAAGGATTTCAAGCCTACCAACCTACAGGAGGCTATCTGGAAGATGAGAGATTTGGGACCTGCTGCTAAACCAAAATTCATACCCAGACCACCTCTTAACAATGGTGGAAGAGATCAAAGGCCTCCAATGAACCCGGGAGGATGTGACCCAAGGGGTTTTGACAAGGGCCATGGCAGAGTGGATGAAAACACCGGGAGGGAGTTGAGAAGGAAGCAACTTTGCTTCACTTGCAAAGAACCATGGAACCTAGCACACAAATGCATGGGTCATGGCCAAGTACACTACATTGAGGTCACTTCAGACAATGAGGAGGAAGAGGAGATCTGCCAGATACAGAACATGGAGGCTGAAACCATTGAGACAGAAGAGGAGCAGATCACAGGATAGGACAGTATGGCCACTTTGGCATCTATCAGTGGAGTTCCCAAGTACAACACCTTCTGAATGAGGGGGGTCTTGCAAGGACAGAGGGTTTCGATTTTGATTGATGGAGGAGCTTCCCACAACTTCATTGATTCAGCATTATTGAAAAGGAGGCACATACCCACAGTAGAATTTGAAGGATTCAAGGTGGAGGTAGCAAGTGGAGGCACTATGACCTACGATAGATACATTCCAGGTGTTATCACTCCAAGAAACCATTTGTGGTTGCAGACCAAAGGTGCTTGGTAACTTAAGAAATGAATGTTTTTGTATTTTGTAAAGGTGGATCAATGGGACAACTCAATACAGCTTATGGCATTCAAACATGAAAATGATAAACAAATAGGCAGTGCTCTCAAAGTTCGTGCCAGATTTTGACGAGGTGTATTTAAAATATGTAAACAGCCTGCCCCCAAAAGTAAACCTAGTACACACCTCGTCAAAATCTGGCACGAACTGGTAGCCATAACACTGTGGTGATGTTGCTTGCCCAATCTGGAAAAGCCAACTTTCCATCTCTTATTTGCAATCCTTCAATATCTTTGAGCAACAGTTGCCTCCATATCAATCCTGTTGCTTTTCTCAGAGAAACGGATATCATGTGAAGTAACACAGTCTGAAGTTGGCGAGAAACTCTTTTCAGACAAACTGTGATATGCTTTAGCACAGGTCTCCAGCTCAATACTATGAGAAGTCTCAATTTGTAAACCAGGATCTGTATCGATGTGTAAAATAGCACTTT
>JZKD02S2201597.1:9980-34398 GCA_000966675.3 Picea glauca
AAAGTACAATGTATCTAAAACAAAGAACTGACAATTGCTAGGCAATTGTTTCCTTCACTCCAAGACGACTACGTAGAGAATGGAATTTGTGCTCAGTGAAGGTCTTGGTGAAGATGTTTGTAGTCTGTTCTGTTGAAGGAAAAAAACTGTAAGTTGCTGATACCCTCATGTACTAAGTCTTGAATGTAGTGCATGCAGATATCGATGTGCTTCGTCCACTGCCTCTGAACTGGATCTCTACAGAGCTTCAAAGTGCTCTGGTTGTCACACCAAATGACAATCGACCGATGAAACTAAATGCCCAACTTAGTAAGAAAATTTTGTAGACACATAGCCTAAATGGTTATGTTAACTACCCCTCTGTACTCTGCCTCGGCTAAAGATAAATCAATAGCATCATGCTTCTTGCTCGACCAACAAATAGGCCTGGAACCAAGACTGAGTGAGTAACTAGATGTGGATGTGAGATCAATGTTATCACCAGCCCAATTAGAATCAGTGAACCCGATGAGGTCCAATGTAGAGTCTACTACATAGTGAATCCCAAAGGTGATGGTGGCATGTTCGTATTGAAGGATATGCTTTGCAACCTTCCAATGTATCTCATGCGGCTTCTGCATGAACCTGGAGACTGCTCCAACTGCATAGGAGAGGTTTGGTCTAGAGTGTGTGAGATACAACAAGCTCCCCACTAGTTGTTTGTACAATGTGTTGTCAACCAATGGAGTGTCCCTGCTATCCTCAAGTTTGAATCCTGATAAGAAAAGAGTCGAGGCAGACTTGCAGTCTGTCATGTGAAATCTCTCAAGGAGATATCATGCATACTTGGATTGAGATAGTTTTATCCTTGATGCATCCTGACTAATCTAGAATCAAAGGAAGAAATTTAGCGAAGCCATGTCCGTCATCAATAACCTGTCATGCAGAATCCTCTTGACTGCAACAATCGCTGAAGTCGAGAAACCAAGGATCAACAAATAAGCAACATACAAAACTAGGAGTAGAAGTGAATCAGTCATCCTGAGCATGTAAACATTCGAGTCTGATTTACAACGTACAAATTTATGTGACAATAGGTAGGATTCCATATTGTCATACCATGCCCTCAAGGTCTGCTTGATGCCATAAAGAGACTTCTTCAGTCGGCATACCAAATATGAATCCTGCACAAATCCCTGGGGCTACTCCATATAGATCTCCTTAGAGAGATTGTCGTGAAGAAATGCATTCTTCAGGTCCATATGATGGACTTCCCATCCCTTGGTTTTCGCAATGGAAAGTGCCAAATGTATGGAATCCATCTTCGCTACTAGAGCAAAGGTATCATCATAGTCAATGTCCTGCACCTGCTGAAAGCCTTTGGAAACTAGCCTGGCTTTGTATCTGGTAACATGTCCATCCACTGCACTCTTGGTCATGTATAACCATCTACACCTGACAAGTTTCCTTCTTGCAGGAAGGGGAACCAGATCCCAAGTCCAGTTCTCGAGGAGGGAGTTTTACTCCTCCTGCATGGTGGATTCCCAAAAGGGATTTCTAGTAGCCTCACCTTAGGACTGTGGATATGAAGACTGAACCAATAAATTATGCCTAGGTGGCACCTGTTTAGTGGAAGTGAGTGCAAGAGGAGGCTCCTCGAAATCATATTGAGTCCTCCTAGTATCATCTGGATCCCCAACAAGATATCTTGCATCATGAAGAGTAGTATTAGCCCACTTGGGCCTCAGCTCTGGCTTTGCACCTGCATTTGCATGCACCGACTCTGCATCTGATTGTACTGAATCTGTATCTGGATCATCTAAATCCTATGAATCAGAACTCTCATCTGAAAAAGAGTTGACATGTGCATGTTCATCATCTCTGAGAGGTGGAAGAACAAAAGTGTTTGCATGTGGTTGTTGAGGTACATGCGAGACAATTTCCTCGAATTGGACACTTCACTCAATGATGATCCGGTTTGAGGAAAGATCAATGAGTCTCTATCCCTTCACACTGTCGAGGTATCCAACAAAGATACACTCTGTGCTCTGTGGATCAAGTTCCTTCCTCTTCTTATAGGAAATCATATCCCATGCACATGAACCAAAAATACAAAAGTAGGTCACTTCCGGTTTGAGGTCATTCCAAGCCTCGTAGGGGATATTATCCTTGACAGACCTATGGGGAGATGTGTTTTGGATGTAGGTTGAACAATTAAGTTATTCATCCCATAATATCTATGGAAGTGACTTTGCATGTAACATGCAAGATGCCATCTCTTTTACAGATCTATTTTTCTCCTCAATAACTCTGTTTTGCTGCGGAGTATAGGGAACTGTGTGCTGCAAATGAATCCCTACCTCATGACAAAGATTTTTTATCTCATGGTTGGCATACTCTCCCTCGTTATCTATTCGGAGGACTTTCATATTCTTTCCTCACTTTATTTCAACAAGGGCTTTGAAATCTTTGAGGTGTTGAAAGACCTCTGATTTTTTCCTGAGAAATAAAATCCATGTGAAGCGTAAGAAATAATTAACAAAAATGAGCAGGTACCTTTCTTTACTGATTGATGGATGCAGAAAAGGTCCCATGAGGTCACTATGGATCAGATCTAAAGGAAATGAATCTTTCTGAGTCTTTCCTTTGTCGAATTTCTCTTGAGGGTGTTTTCCAAAAATACATCCCTCACAAATTCCTTTGGAGAAGTGGATGTCAGGTAGACCATCAACCATTCCTTTCTTTCTAAGCTATTACATATATCTGAAATTTAAATTCCCAAACCTTTCATGCCATATCCTACTGCTTTCATCATCATGGGTAAGCAGTAATGCATAATCTAGTTCAATAAATTCAGAAAATGTGTAGACTTTGGATTGATGATTTACCTCACCGATAGAAACCTTGTAATTGGTTTGCATGTCATAGATATCCAAAGTAGCAGGTGTGAATATGAATCTCTTTCCGGTGTCGGATTTTGTCATATGATACACAAAGAGAATATTGACAAAAGTTTTGGGAATGTGTAGCACATTCTCGAAGCTTTCGTTTATGAGTTCAATTCTTCCTTTGTCTGTGACCTCGACTGGAGAGTTGTTCCCCATCAGAATAGGAGGACCTTTGCATGCATCCAATGAAGTGTAGACTTCTTTTTTGGCTGTCATTTGGTGTGATGCACCTGAATCTATGATCCAAGTATCAGGAGAGGAGTTGATGACAATCAAAGCATGGCTAGAATTGTCTTTCTTGGGATTCTGATCTTTTGGCTTCTTCTTCTTGGCACCCTTAGGGATGTGATCTCCAATGTTGTCTTGTTGAAGTATTTTGGCCATTTGATCTATCTATTTCTGCATACATGCGGATTCTAGATGGAATCCTTTATGGCAGTAAGTGCATTTCTCCCCTTTTCTTCCCTTTCCCTCTTTAGATATGGAGGCATCGTTGAAGGGTGTTGAGTACGCTTCCTTCTTTGGATTTGAACGTGCTTTCCTTTTGTCTCTGTCTTTATATTTGTGATTTTGATGACCGCTACCATCATGCATAGTAAGTGCATACACCTTTGGGCCTTTGATTTTTCCCATGTTGATAAGCTTGTTCTGCTCTTGTGTCAAAGATTCAATAAATACCTCAAGAGAGGGCATCTTCCAAGTGGCTCCAGAGATGAGCCTAAATGAATGAAATGTGGATACAAACACTGAGTATTCCGGACCAATTTTGGAGAGAATGGTGAGAACCATTTTTTTCTCCTCCTTAGATTTATCAACACCACAAGCCTTGAGTTGCGACAACAAATCCTTATATTTGGTAAGGAAATCTTGGAGATTATCAAAGGTTTTTGGATCCAAAATGAGAAATTCCACCTCAAGCATGTGTCCCCTTATCTCATCTTGTTTTCCAAAAATCCTTTCCATGGTGGTCCAGGCTTCATTGGGGGTTTTACATGAGGATATGTGAAAGAGGATTTAAGGAGAAATGAGACCGCAAATAGCTCCAAACGCTTCATCCATTCGATTCAGATACTTGGATTTTCTATGGCTGATGTGGGTCTGATCTCTATGTCCATGGTTAACTTGTATAATCCTGTGCCTCGAATATGCACTATCATATTCTACTTCCATGCAAATAAATTATACGGTGTAAGAATGAATTCTTTTGGAAACTCCATTTTCACCGTTGCCTTCAATCTTCGGTACCTGAAAAAGGAATTCGATGTGTATTTTTCCTAGAAATCCGTCGGCTCTAATACCATGTAAATGTGTTGAAACTACACAAAAAATATCTAGCTAGCAAATGACATACATGGTTTGCAAAGAAAATATGAGAAAAGAGAAACATTAGAGAAATAATGGAAGAATTCTCATTAACCAAATGAATGAATGATAATTTACACATGATATACTCTGTATAAATCAATTAATGCGCACTAGAGGAGAAGCCAATGCACCATAGTGGTGGTCTAGAGTGATCTGGACACACACCGATAGTTACAGGAGTAAACTTCCACCTAGTCTAGTCTCTCAGGCAATTACAGGAGTTAATTGTCACCTAGTCTGAGTTAACTAGTCGCTCAGTCTTCAGTTAACTAACTAAAACATATTAAAGTGAGGAGGAGATCATGGAATCATGAGTAATGCACTAGTCTAGTGATAATACCAAGGACAATGCGCATTAGTTGGCAACGATCCTAATGCTACATGGTGATGATCCCAATGTGGCATCTAGACTCTAGTTAATTGATCAAATTGAAGTGTGAACTAAAGAGAATATTCTCCCTAAACTAGAGGAGACTGAATAATGACTAATAAACATAGGGACAATCTAAGGAAAAATAAATCCTAGGTGTGTGTCAAGTATCTCCAACAATAATAAGATTTTGTTCACAATATTACTTTTTTTGGGTGATTTGAACCCACACTCTAATCCAAGCTATGAACAACATAGAAAAGAAGAATCATCAATGTTTACATATAAAGTCTCTGAGTAAGTTGGGGTTTACAAGTTAAGTATAATGACAAGAGGAGACAACATAATTTCCCACTAAATAATTAGGGGATTTTTTTTTTGCTTGGCTTATTTCACTTATATGCGATGAGCCAAGATAGGGGCTTAAGAAAAAACAAAACAAGGAATATTTCAATATAAGATAAATGGATGAATATAACACTTGGTACTTGAATAGAATAGATAAATTATAGTGTTATTCTATGTATGTTTCCTAGGTTGAATACGTGTGATGAATATAATGCACATTAACCTATTATGTGTGTCACAATGTCATGATAGTTTTGGATTTAGTAAAGAATTTCTTGTTATTTGAATAACATGTTTGTGATCTATTGTTATGAGCACTACAAGGAGAACACCGTATTGCAAAGGTTTTCAGTGTTACAAAATTTGACAAAATTTTCAAAAAAACCTTTGTTAGAACCTCCTCTATTAGTTGGAAAGGTTTTAGCGGATGTAACACCCCAGGTTTCGAACCCTCATTTAAAATAATGTATTGTTACAATGCTAAGAGGCCTGAGTTCCCAAACAATTATTAAAGGGCCAGTATGCCCAAGAAATGTAATGTTTTGATCATTATTAATAATAAACACATCATTGGCTGCTAGACGGACAAGGACTAGAGTTATAGGGGGCTATGACTCCACAAGAGAGGGGGCTTGAGGGGATAAATGTTTATTCCTATGTTAATTACCCTTTTTTCCTAAGGGAGGGGATCGATTACGTGAGCTTCTTGGGGAAGGATAGGAGGTTCTTGATTTCCCCATGAAAATACTTAAACCCATCCCTGGTCTGATTATGGGGTTGGTCATTGGTCGTTGGCTCGTCCACTCTGTCACCTCTGATTTATCCCATTATTTCCCTCACGCACTTCCATGCACTCACTTACCCATCCATTGATCCATCCTCACCTACACCTTGGCCCAGTAAAGGGAAAGGAAATTCTAAGAATTAGCCACGGGATAGTTGGATGCAATGGTCGCTGATGCAATCCAACAATGACTTGGGGCCTACATGCCTGAGATGTGTTGGCTTGTGCCCTGTTTTTCTCACAATTGTGAGTCTTGAGAGTTCCATCAATGAGATTTTGGACCAACTATGCTGGAGGCCTTGGAAAAAGGAGAAGGACTGCATGAGGGACTAGATGACAAAGAAGGGTGGAGGTCCATTCTCTTGGGCGGTACAGGCTGGGTAGAAGAGAGCTAGATACTTGGATTGTTGTGGGTGTTGGGAAACCTGTGAGAGCTTGAGAGCTTACTAGTTTGGGAACCCAAGTACACTCTAAAACCATCCTTGTGGATTCATAGCCCTGGCTCGGGGGTGACAATGCTGTTGAGATTTGGAGCAGTGGTGTCTATGTTGGGTGGAACGTCCTTGGTGTACAACCAGTTGTTGTCGCCTTTTTATAAAGATAAGTGCTCTCTCTTGTGATATTATTATCTGTGTATGAATGTATTCTGTTGTGTATTTTAATTATCATTTAACTAAATCTTAGATTATGCATGCTTGCTGGATATTGATGTGCATGTCGTTAAATCTTGTATCTTATGCGTGTTTATTAATAAAATAAGGTATCAGTGAGAGTACAAAGTCCAAGGGTGGGCTTGAAGGTAGCATGCCCCGGCCTGTGGGTGGTTGGGGATGTTACAGATTGGTATCAAAGCTTCTGGTTGAAACACCGGGCCGGTATGGGCCGAGTCTGTGTGCCAGAGTCTCATGGTCGAGATCGAACTCTGACCGTAAAGTTGAAAAGCTCAGGAGGAATGGAATTGCAGAATCTACGCAAGAGATAGAACGTCAGAGATCCATTGTAAGGGGTTCGAAGGATCACGATCATCCCCTTCGAATTCAGGAGCGATCACCACTATAGGATCAGGAGAGATCCAGGATCATTGGATCGGAGGACAAGTGAACAGGGGTCATCCGATGAAAAGGAAGCAAGGGTTAAGGTCACAACCGTCAGATCCCATTGGAGAGGGAGATCAACGACTAGCAGGTATTGCGAGGAACCAAGTTGCATGGGAGTTCATTCCTTAAGGAGGTCCCGTAATCCAAACCACAGTTTCACCAAGGGGTTACGTGTCAACATCATGAGAATTACAGGGTGAAAAGCGGGTTACTCCAAACCATCGATGCATGCCCCCACAAATGGAAAGGCAGTAGGTGATGTGACATGTTGATGCTTGAACATCGAAACTCCGTATAACCGAAGTAGCTGGGAACCATCGATCTGTAGGAGGACATGCGTCAACCAATCGTGTGATCTGGATAAAACGCTCTGGGAAAAAGTGAGTGAGGAGGAGGTTTGAAGTTTGAGACTTTCGAAACCCAAAGACCCGAAAGGATCTCAGCCATTGATTTGCTGAGAGCCAGGCGTCGCCAGATCGAGGGCTTCGAATAAAAGCAAGTGGGGCTAGATACGTTTTGAAGTTTATGATTTCTAAAGTCCGGAGTCCCGTATAAATCGTAGTCGTTGATCTATGGGAGACACGCGTCAGTAGATCGCAAACTTCGGATAAAAACATTTCAAAAAAAAAAGTTGAGGTTTGATATTTCTGAAGTCCGGAGTCCCGAAGTAAAAAATAGTCGTCGGATTAAGGAAGACACGTCGTGTATATCCGTGGACTTTGGGTCAATACCCGAAGTGAATCTTAGTCGTCCGATCTAGGAGGACACATGGCAACATATTGGCCAGTTTAGGAATTTAGAGTTCGGGAGGATTGGAAGTGTGCTAGTATGAAAACTCTCGAAGTCCCAAAGCCCAAAGAGCCGAAGTGATGTGGTATGATGACATCATTGATCCAGATTTTATGAGAAAAATGAAATGACTACAAATTATTAACAGGTGCTTAACAAAAAATAACAGAGATACAATAAAACTGGTTTTCTGTTCAATAATGAAATAAGCTGAAACTGTAAAATGCAACAGAAACAAGCTTGCTGGAATGGTGGCGGATTATCTCTGAGAAGAGATGTGACGGCTGCTCTCATTCACAAGAAGAAGATTACAATGAGGCTCTAAAGGACTTTTTACAATAAGAAGGAATTCCAAAAACCCTATACATCCAAAAAACTAACCCTGGGAGATGAAGCGCCAAAAGTCATGTGGGCTCCGTTTGGGTAAGTTAGTACATCAACTTCCCGAGGTCGTAACTTTTGCATACGATCTCCGTTTTAGGCGTGTGATAGCCTGTTGGAAAGGTATCTCCAAGGATATTATTTTTAGGAACAATATTAAAGGAAATACAATATTTCAAACCTGTTTTCCCCAAAAAAACATCATTTAGGGACTCAAAACGACTCTAGAAGTGAAAACTGCTAAAAATCGTAAATTACCAAAATTGACAGAAAAATGTTTTGAGCCAGTTGGAAAAGGTGGGTGGCCACTGATATCCACATGGATCAATCCTCCCTCCTTAGGAAGAAATGGTATCCATTTCGTTGAGGTCCCCCATAAGATGAGGAAATTTCTGTTGAATTTGGCCCCAGGTGAGCCACTTGCTTTGGTGCAAGAGCTTCCTTGCTTTGACGACTCGATAAAGCTGGATCCTTTGCTATCAAGTGAACTTGATTTGTGTGTCCACAATATGATCATTGGAGTCCTATTGTATACAGTTGGGGTTGAGATCAGTTTGTGTCAGTTGTTCTGCTACTTCTGAGGTGTCCAATAATGGTGGGAAATAAGGGCGAGGGAGATCCACGTTGAGCACTGGGTGCAGGCTAAGGAAAGGAGGAATGTTGAGCTCAAAATAATTACCCCCCATGACCTTGGTGATAGTGTACAACCCATAATGGAGTGGGATAAGTTTCTGATGGGGTCCTATAAGGCATTCTTTCTGCAAGTGCAACCAAACTTTGTTGCCCACCTGAAACTTATGTGGCACCCGATGTTGATCATGGTGTTGTTTGTACTTGTCATTGGACTTATGTAGGATATCCTAAACCTGTTGGAGGATGTGTTGGATCCTCTCAATGAACCAGGTGGCTTTGTCAGCTTCATTTGGAGCAGGATATGAGTCGATCGAGGTGACCGCAAGGGGAAGTGAAACATCTATGGGACCCAATGGTTGGAATCCCAACCCCACCTGAAAAGGGTTGTGGCTGGTTGAGCTATGTAGGGCTCAGTTGTAGCTATGTTGGAAAAAGGGAAGGCTCTCATCCCATGTGCGAGGGTGCTTTGAATTATACATGCAAAGGATATGCACAATCATTTGATTTACGACCTCGATTTGACAATCTGTCTAGGGGTGGAAGGCCATGGATTTGGTGAGCTTGGAGTTCAGTAGTGACCAGAGGCTTGACCAAAATGTGATGAGAAATCAACTATCTCGATCTAAGAAAATGGTTTGTGGGATTCCAAAATGTACCTAGACTCATTCAAAGAAGAGCTTGGCAGTGGCCTTTGCTGTGATGCTCTTCTTGTAGGCAACCCAAATCACCATCTTAGAAAAGCGACCAACAACCAAAAAAACACAGTCATTTCCGTGCTTGGTGGACAGAAGGCCCGACATGTAGTCCATTGAGATGGATTCCCATGGCCTGATAGGAGTAGGAAGAGGGGTGTATAGACCCTATTTCTTAGTGGTTTGTTTGGCAATAGTGCGGGACTTGATGTACTTGTTGACCTACTGTCAAAGTTTCGACCAGTAGACATATTTCTGTAGAATCGCCACTATCTTTTTGACGTCGAAGTGTCCTACCACCCGACTATAGTGGGCTTCCCAGATCATCTTCACTCACTCGCTTGATGGAACACAAATATGGCCCAGACGACACAACAACCCATCTTAAAGATTGAAATTATCGACAACTGTGTTTGCACCCAATATTTGGTAGGTGGTGGAGAAGTCCATATCTGTCGCATAGAGTTGGGGCCATCTAGAGGTCTCATGGCCGCAAGAGTCTAGAACCGTGGTGAGTTCCGTGAATGGCGGTCTACTGAGGCAATTAGCGATGCGATTTGTGCTTCCTGTTTTATACTTGATGTTGAGGTGGAATTGTTACAAGTATGTGGACCACTTTTGATGGTGGTCATTCCACAATTTTCCCTGTGTCTACATGAACTGCAGTGGCTTATGATCAGTGTGGATGACTGTCTCCTTCCCAAGAATGTAATGTCTCCACTTGTAGCGGGCTTGCACAATGGAGTACATTTCTTTGTCATAAGTAGGGTACTTACGAACAACATCTGATAGTGTCTCACTATGATAGGCCACGAGGTGGCCGTGCTGAGTGAGAATGGTGCCCACATCATAGTCTGAAGCATTTGTCTTGATCTCAAAGGGTTGTTGCAGGTCTGGTAGTGAAAGTATTGGGGCTAAGCACAAGCACTACTTCAAATCATTGAACGCTTGTTTTTGGGACCAACACCATGCAAATTTCACCTTACCACCATCCTTGTTTATATGACTAAGGGCCCATGCAATATGGGAGAATCCCAACACAAACCTGCGGTAGAAATTGGAAAGTCCCAAGAAGATCTGAAGCTCAGTGACTGTGGTTGGGGCTGACCAGTCACGGATGACTTGGATCTTGGATGGATCCACATGTACGCCATGTTGATCAATGATGTAGCCCATGTAATGGACCCTTTCCATGCCGAAGGATCATTTTTACAAGTTGGTGTATAGATTGTGCCACCGTAGGGTGTGCATAACTTGTCGAATATGCTGCAAGTGTTCGACCCTAGTCTTGCGCTAAATGAGAATGTCATCTAGATACACCACTACAAAATTATTGGTGAATGGTCTCAAGATATCATCCATCATCCTCATGAAAGTGGCTGGAGAATTAGTCAAACCAAAGGGAATGACCAACCATTCAAAAAGGCCTTCCTTTGACTTGAAGGCAGTCTTCCATACATATGTCTATTTTATCGAGACCTGGTGGTAGCCAGACTTTAGATCAATCTTACTAAAGTATTTGGCCCACGTGAGTTGATCAAGGAGGTCTTCAATTCGGGGAATCGGGTACTAGTTTTTTACTGTGATTTTATTCAGAGCCTGGTAATCAATGCAGAGTCGCTAGGTTCCATCTTTCTTCTGTACCAACACGATTGGGCTCCCGCAAGGTGATGAGCTAAGACAGATGTGCTCCTTGTGGAGAAGTTCTTAGATCTGTCAATTGATCTCCTCATTCTCTAACGGAGAGTGGCGATAGACTGGACCATGTTGGATTTACTTCACAGACACCTAGGATTTATTTTTCCTAAGGTTATTCCTTGTTTCTTAGTCATAATTAGTCAATATCCAGTCTCCTATATTTTAGGGGAGAATATTCCACCTGGAGAATATTCTCTTTCAGTTGACACTTCAGTTTGACTAGTTGAGTTGAGTTTAGATGTTGCATTGGTTTTGTTACCATGCAACATTGGGATTATCACCAACTCACTACTCTTTGTTCAGTCAGTTAACTGAAGACTAGTTGACTAGTTAACTCAACTAGGTGGCAGTTCACTCCCATAACTGCTTGAGAGACTAGACTAGGTGGCAGTTTACTCTTATAAATGTTGGTGTGTGTCCAGATCAATCTAGACCACCACTATGGCTCATTAGTTACTCATGTATCCTATATCTATTGTAAATTATTAACTCTTTGAGTGTGGAATAACGGTTAATGAGAATTCTTCCATTCTTTCTCTCTTGCTTCTTCTTTCTCAATTTCTCTCTACAAATGTGTGTGGTATTTTCTATCTAGATATATTATGTGTAGGTTCAACACATTTACATGGTATCAGAGCCGATGGACTGCTAAGCAAAATATACACCCAAAAATTTTGCAGGTACAAAATATTGAAGACAACAAAAAGATGGATTATTCGCCAGAAATACTTCTCACGCCTCATAACTATTTGGAATGGAAGTAAAAAATTATGCTTATGCTCAGAGGTAGAGGCTTGTACCAAATAACTATGGTAATGGAAGTAGAGCCTGATTCTGGCGATGAGCACAATAATTTTCTCAATAGACAAGATATGGCCATAGGATGTATCCTCTATTTTATGTTTCCCGAAATTCTTCATCAAGTATATGATGACTCACAAGAATTCACTCCAAATGATTTATGGAGCAGATTGAAGGTTTTATTTGGGAATAAAGAAGAATGCATGCAAAATGTTAACAATATAGAGAATGTATAAAAGCCACTAGAAGATAAATCATCTTAGTTTGAAGAGCCTTCTACACAAGTATATATAGAAATTTGTATTCCATTAATTGAAGATGATGTCTACTCCATTTCAGATTTGTTTTCTAAAATTCATGTGGAAGATATATGGTATGCATCTTAGGAGTCACATGCAGACACTTTTGCATGCACCATGCATGCATCTTAGGAGTCAAAAAGGGAGCCGCGCACATCATATGCCATTCTGATATTTTTTGAGAAAAATTTGCAGAAACAAATTGGATATTTGAATTCCTCTCGGGAAAATATCCAATTTAAAAAAAAATCGTCTGAAATGGAGTCCGAAAAGTGAAGTTATGATCGTTTTAACATCAACAAAATTTCAACGTTTTTCCGGAAACGCCTGTATGATTTTCAAAATTTCATACAAAATTTATTTGGATATTTTTCATTACAAGAAGATAAAGTGGACATGTGTGGACATATCAATGATGCATATACTTCATCAGATCTGTGCAAACATCTACATCTTCAACAAAATCTTCGAAGAGCTCAAACTTGCACAGTTGCGAGGTCTTCTTGGAGTGAAGGACATGGTTGCTTAGCAATCGCCTTTTGTTCCTTCTCGTTTTTTATTTTATGCACTGTAATTTAAGGGGGGGTTTTGTTCCCATGAGTTTTTCCCTCTTTCCTCATTTAGTTCAGTGTATCTTTTGTATTTGGGTACCTAACATGGCCTCGTAGTCGGGACCCATTCTTTATTTTCACCATAGTGATGTTCAGGGGGTGTTGGAGTTCACACACACCCAGGATTTATTTTTCATAAGGTTATTCCTTGTTTATTAGTCATAATTAGTCATTATCTAGCCTCCTATATTTTAGGGGAGAATATTCCACCTAGAGAATATTCTCTTTCAATTGACACTTCAATTTGACTAACTGAGTTGAGTTTAGATGTTGCATTGGTTTTGTCACCATGCAACATTGAGATCATCACCAACTCACTACTCTTTGTTCATTCAGTTAACTGAAGACTAGTTAACTAGTTAACTCAGCTAGGTGACAGTTCACTCTCGTAACTGCCTGAGAGACTAGACTAGGTGGTAGTTTACTCTTGTAACTGCTGGTGTGTGTCCAGATCAATATAGACCACCACTATGGCTCATTATTTACTCATGTATCCTATATCTATTGTAAATTATTCACTCTTTGAGTGTGGAATAACGGTTAATGAGAATTCTTCCATTCTTTATCTCTTGCTTCTTCTTTCTCAATTTCTCTCTGCAAATGTGTGTGGTATTTTCTAGCTAGATCTATTCTGTGTAGGTTCAACACATTTATAGCCCATTGGGCAGTGATGCGTCGGGGGTCATATCGATGGGGTGCTTGACCTGGAAGTGCAGAGGTACCCCGGTAGGTGAGGAGAATATATCTGAGTATTCTTCCATGAACTTATCTACTTGCTTCTATTGTGTGGAGAGGTCATCCATAGATATCCTGGATGTGGCTGTGATCTTTCGCTTATTCTGAGAGAGAATCACAAAGAATACAAACTTCCCCATCTGAGAGATGACCTTCCTGCATTGCTTAGCATAGATGAAGGAAATAACACTAGGTGGGACTACCTCAGGTATCTTGTACAATTTCTTGTTCAAAGTAATAATAACTCTACGAGGCCTAGACTCATATACAACATGACGTTTCCATAAATAAGGTTGGCCCAAAATAACATCACAAAATTCAAGAGGAGAAACATCACACAATACCTCATCTTTGAAGGGCTTGATGCCGTATGGCAGTCAACACTGTTAGCTGATGCAGAGATCGCTTCCTTGGTGAAGCCATCCAATGGTGTAGGGTTTTGGGTGTGGCGTTGTCGGTAGGGCCAATCGCTTGATGACCTCTGCTGAGATGAGGTTCTTCTGGCTACCGCTATCAATGATGAAGTGCAGCAGGTGCCTTTTACCCACATTTGTGAATGGAAGAGATGCTCTCCTTCTTCTGTCTTGTTTGGTTCACCAAGCTGGAGCTTGATGGTAGGAATGGTGGAATTGGTTTCTGCATCAATGATCCGTATTCCCATTTTTGGTTCTGGCTTAGAGTCAGAATCTACATCTGATTTAGAGGATTTCACTTCAGCCACCAATGACTTCTTTGAGCGGCAGTCAGCAGTGTTATGCCAAGGGCTCTTATGGAAGTCACACCACTTCCCGATATATTTCTTTGTCTTTCTAGTGTCCTTCTTTGCTTACGGCTTGGACTAGTTGTCCTAATACTGTTCATCTTTTATATGTCCTTTTTTCTGTGGGTTGGGGTCGCGCATTCCTGGATTTTGTTGTGAGGGATTCCTAGGTCCAAATTGTCATGTCTTTTGTTTGAGCTTCTGCTAGATTTTGACAACATATCGGTAGGCTGCGCCCAAGGATGAGATGTCTATAAATTCCATTTCGGTATGGATGTATCTATGCAGAGAACTATGATACTTAAGAACCATATGTCGCTCTGAATCTTTGATACCCAGCTTGGTGCATAAGGTATGAAAAATATTTGTGAAATCTGGCACTGTTTGGTCTCTTTCTTGCTGCAGTGTGGTCCATTTGTTATACAAGTTGTCATAACTTCCGACAGGGTAGTATCATTCCTTAATAGCATCTTTGAAGGATTCCCAAATGGCCATGACTATAAATAATGAGGGTTCCTTTGTTTCCTTTTTCTCACAGAAAGTTTTGCACCAATCTTTGACATGGGGAACGACTTTGAGGAGCGCAAAAGTAATATTTTCTCTATTCAAAAAGTTATGGACAAACAAATACCCTTCTAGTAGATTCAATCACTTGTATAAAACATCTGTGTCTATCTGACCTTCAAATATAGGAATATTGAAGTTTATTTGTACCTTGAAGGGGGCGACACCTCCGCTCGAAGAAGATGTGTCGCCTGTTGGTAGTTGCCGAAGGATTTGCGCGAAACTATCCATCACCTCGTTCCTCTGTTGCATGAGGGATTCCTCAATCAACAATTTGAAAGGATCTCCTATCCCATCATATTTATTTTCTCCTTCCATGAGAGGTTGCTTGGGCATGTGAGAGATTTTTTCCTCAAGAGAAACAAGCTCGAGACCCAACTCATTGTACTCCGACCTCGTTGGGGATATGCATTAAGACGACAAGGAGCAGAGAACTCTGATACCACTAATCCATATTTTATGAGAAGAAAGAAATGACTACATATTATTAATATGTGCTTAACACAAAATAACAGAGATACGGTAAAATCAGTTTTCTATTCAATAACGAAATAAGTTGAAACTGTAAAATGTAGCAGAAACAAGCTTCCTGGAATGGTGGTGGCTTATCTTTGAGAAGAGATGTGACAGATGCTCTCATTCGCAAGAAGAAGATTATAATGAGGCTTTGAAGGCATTTTTACAATAAGCAGGAATGCCAAAAAACCTAGACATCCAAAAACCTATCCCTAGGAGATGAAGCGCCAAAAGTCATGTGGGCCCTGTTTGGGTAAGTTAGTACATCAACTTCTCGGGGTCGTAACTTTTGCATACAATCTCCGTTTTAGGCATATGATAGACCGTTTGAAAGGTATCACCGAGGAGATTCATTTCAGGTGAATATACAAGAAAATTCAATATTGCAAACTTTTTTTTCCCAAACATCGTTTAGGGCCTTAAAACGACTCTGGAAGTGAAAACTACTAAAAATAGTAAATTACCAAAATTGCTAAAAAATTGTTTTGAACCAGTTGGAAAAGGTGGGTGGCCACCGATATCCACCTAGATCAGTCACCTAGAGGTGATGTGGACCCTGGAATTATGGAAGTGATGTGGCTTTTGGACGTCACCTGGGATGACGTGGACACATGGGATGTGTGCCACATGTCAGTAAGTTTTGAGCATTTGGAGTATTGAAAAGTTAGTTAGAACGTGACACGTGCTACCCGCCTGATTGAGCTACTTTTTTGCTTCCAGTATTTTTCCACATGGCGACAGAACATGTAGTCGGGAGACTGGGCACTCCAGGGGGGAAAGATGTGATAGGTTGCGTTGGGTCAAAAACTCATGAAGGCTCGAAGGTCGGAGTACTTATAGACCATTGATTCTAGAAGACACACGTTGAAGGATCGTCAACTTCGAGTGAAAGCACTACAGGAGAAAGTGCAGGAGGGAAGTTAGAAATTTTTGAAGCCCGAAGAGCTGAAGTGATTCACAATCGCTGATCTATGGGAGGACACACGTTGGCAGATCATGAACTCTGGGTAAAAGCGTTCCAGGAGGAGACAAGTGAGGAAAGTTGAGACTCCTGAAGCATGGAGTCCCAAAGTGGATCCCAATCATTGATCATGAAAGAGAATGAGGACTGTTGATTTGGTCCTAGCTGAAAGTTTCGAAGTCCCGAAGCTCTGGACAAACACTTTTTCAAATAGGTGTAGGGTCATGGCCATGGTCATATGCAGATTAAGAGCTGAGGGAAGGAGGGGTAAGGGCCTAATTGGTTTTCCTCGAGACAAAAAAGTTATAAGGAAGTATTTAGCCACGCTTTCTAGTCATGGTCACCTGGGAAGTGGTTTGAAGGAAGCGTCTGCGCAGGATGAAATTTTGTGTCAGCCAAGGATAATAGGACACTGTTATTTTTGGAGAATGGGGATATGGTTTCCATGAATAAAAAAAAAAAGAGACCTATAGCATGGTTTGGAAATTTTGTTTATCATATGCATAACTCTAACAAAATGGTCTCTTGCACATTTTATAGAATTAAGGGGTTTAAACACATCAAATCACTATGCGTATTGAGGAAATGGAAGAAGGTGAGGGAGCCTCCAGTCATGATAAGGAGGCCAAAGGCCAAAATACCAGAGTTGGTAATGCAGAGACAAAGTCCAATGGATGGAAGGGAAAAGGAGAGAAGGAAACGTTAATAGAAACAGTAAGAAGGCTGAAGATGGAAGTGCAGAGCTACAAAGAAGACAATGAGAGGATGATGAGAGAGAAAAGTCAGATAAATGCTCAAGTGTTGCAGAGCTTAAATAAGTTGCAGAGGTGAATGAGGAAGGTATCAAACTCAAGACAAGAGGAAGGAGGCAAGTGTCATGAAATAAGAGATGCTCATGGAAGAGATGGTTATTCCATAAGTGCTAGCAGAGCTCATGGACACCAGTCACCTCCTTACTAAGAAATAAATTTTGATGCATCGGATGATCCCATAAGTAGTCCAGAGGTGTCCCCTGTCAGAAAACAAAGAAGGAAACAAGAGTTAGATAGTTTGCAAGGAGAGATGAGGAATCTCAAGTCACCTTCCTTCGATGGTGAAAGAGAAAGAGAGGATGATGTCTAAGCATGGTTTCTTGGACTCCAGAGACATTTTCAGTTGCATAACTATTAATCAAACCTAGAAGCCAGGATTGCCACCTACCATTTACGCGGGAAGGCTGCGATGTGGTGGGACCAACTGAAGCAAGTGGAACATGTTAATGAAAGTAGGATCACTTGGAAACAATTCAAAAAGTACTTCCAGAAGGAGTAACTCCCAGAGCATTTCTATGACAAGAAAATGTAGAATTTCTTTGAACTTGGGTTGGGAAGCGTGACTATGGCAGAGTACGAGAAGAAGTTCTTGGGATTGTTAAAATATGTCAAGTTCATTGGTGATGCAAAAGTGAAAATACAAAGATTTCTAAGTGGATTTCCAGCCTTTTATAAGGAAAAGATCAAGTATGATGAACCCATGACCTTGACTGAGGCCATCAGGAAGGATAAATACATGTATGAGCAAGGCCAGGGAAGAGAATCCCTGCAGAAATCTTGGAAGGACAAGAAGAATGAGAATTCCGATCAGAGGAGGAAAGGATTCAAACCTCCCTTCAGTAAGAATGAGCCTAATAGAAATCAACAAGATTAGTATGCTAAGGGGGAATCCAAGAAAGAAGATTCATTGGGAAAAAGGGGAATACCATTAATCCAATGCTGGGGATGCAAAGAAGATCCCCTGTACAAGGATTTCCCACACAAAAATGACAGAGTGAAGACTGTGCACAATGTCTAAGAGGCTACAACAGTCGAAGATATTAGAAGAATCTATGTAGCTTTAAATGATCGACAAGCAGAGTACTAGTCCAATATGATTGAGGTGGAAGGTAAGATCATAAATAAAACTATTGCTATTTTGATTGATTCAGGAGAAATTCATTTCTACATTGATCCTAAGATGGTGGATAGATTACATTTGGAGAAAAGTAAACTTGGAAAAGAAATTTTGGTTCAGTTAGCCACTAGAACCAAAAGGAGAATCCATGATATCGTCAAAAGTTGTTCCATAAGTCTTAATGGTGTGAATACTAGTATTGATCTAAATATCAAACAATTGGGGTATTATGATGTTCTGATTGGGATGGATTGGTTGGACAAGCATCATGCTATCCTAGATTGTCATAACAAGACATTTACATGTCTTGATGGAAATGGAAAACAAAGCATTGTGAAAGGAGTTCCAAGACCCATCTCTATAAGGGAGATTTCGGCCTTACAACTGAAAAGATGTTTTAGAAAAGGATGTCAACTGTATGCATCTCATGTGGAAGAGATATATAATACAAAGGGGCCAAGCCTTGAAGATTTCTCGGTGCTGCATGAATTTGAAGATGTATTCCAAGAAATACCCGGATTGCCACCAAGAAGGGAGATAGATTTCTCAATTGATTTAGTGCCAGGATCTGCCCTAGTGTCAAAAACACCTTACAGAATGAGCACACTAGAGTTAAAAGAATTACAAATGTAGTTGGAGGAATTGTTGAAGAAAGGATACATACATCCAAGTGTTTCACCTTGGGGAGCACCTATACTTTTTGTCAAAAAGAAGGATGGAACCTTGAGGTTGTGTATTGACTTTTGACAACTGAACAAGTACAATATAAAGAACAAGTATCCTCTACCCTGAATTGATGAACTCTTTGATCAGCTAAGAGGAGAAAATATATTGTCAAAGATTGACCTAAGGGCAGGATACCATCAGGTAAGAATCAAGGAAGAAGACATTCATAAGACAACCTTTATGACCAGGTATGGGCATTATGAATTTGTAGTGGTGCCATTTGGACTGACCAATTCATCAACTATCTTCATGTGCTTAATGAATGCCATATTCATAAATTATTTGGACAAGTTTGTCATAGTATTCCCGGATGACATACTTATCTATTCTAAGTCTGAAGAGGAGTATGAACATCAATTAAGACTAGTATTACAAGTACTGAGAGAACATCAGTTGTATGCCAAGTTGATTAAGTGTTCTTTTTATCACAATCATATCCATTACTTGGGACACATTATTTCAGAGCAGGGCATAACAGTAGATCCAAAGAAGATTGAAGCCATTAGAGGATGGCCAACACCCAAAAATGTGTTAGACATCAAATCTTTTATGGGATTAGCTAGCTACTATAGAAGGTTCATAGTAGGGTTCTCTAAGATTGCTCATCCCATCACTTCTTTTCAAAGGAAGGGAACTAAATTTGAATGGACACTCAAGTGTGAAAATAATTTTAATTTGTTGAAGGAATTACTTACTAGTGCACCTATGTTAAATATTGCTGACCCAAATAAATTTTTTATGGTATGTACAGATGCATGCAAGGAAGGACTTGGGGGAGTTCTCACACAAAATGGACATGCCATTGGATATGAGTCCATAAATCTTAAGGAACATGAGAGGAACTATTCCACGCATGACTTGGAACTTGTTGCCATTGTTCATGCCTTGAGGATGTGGAGGCATTATCTCATGGGGAAGAAATTTGAATTAAGAATAGACCACATTGGCCTGAAGTATCTTTTTGAGCAACCTACCTTGATGCCAGGCAAACAAGATGGCTAGAACTTTTAAGTGAGTATGAATTCGATATCAAGCACATCAAGGGGCATGATAATAAAGTTGTCGATGCACTTAGTAGGAGAGTGCATCTCATGCATGCTACCACTATCGGTATGCATCAGTCAGACTTGAAGAGCAAAATTTTAGATGGTCTTGTTACATATCAACATTACCTACAGGCAAAGGAAAACTTACAACATGGAGATGTACAACAGAAAATAAAGGAGTATGAGATAAAGGAAGACAGATTACTCATGCATAAAAATAGAATCTATGTTCCTAGTTCTAGAGAATTGAGGAATTTGGTACTGAAGGAAATGCATGATGTTCCTTATGCTAGACATCCCGGTTAGCAGAAAACAATTACACTAGTAAGAAACTAGTTCTTTTGGCCGGGAATGAACAAGGATGTTGTTGATTACATCGCTCGATGTATGGAATGTTAGAACATGAAGGCTGAGCATAGGCACCCAGTGGGTTTGCTGCAACCATTGCCAATTCCAGAGAAGAAATGGGAATTGATCACCATGGATTTCATCACAAGATTACCAAAAATGAATAAGAAACATGATTCAATCATGGTGGTGGTTGAAAAATTAACAACGACTTCTCACTTTGTGCCCATGAAGACAACGCATACAACAACTAATATTTCAGAAATTTTCATGAAGGAAATTTCTAGGTTGCATGGGATACCTAGGACAATTGTCTCAGACAGAGATACAAAGTTTACCTCCAATTTTTGGAGGGGAATGTTTAAAGGATTTGGCACAAATCTAAACTTTAGCACCACATATCATCCCCAAATAGATGGGAAAATAGAGAGCGTCAATCGAATAATTGAAGACATGATAAGAATGTATGTGATGGATAAGCCATCTAAGTGGCAATATTACTTACACTTGGTTGAGTTTGCATATAATAATGGGTATCAAGATTAATTGAGAATGAGCCCATTTGAAGCCTTGTATAGTAGGAAATTCAATGCTCCAGTAAGTTGGGACAACCCAATAGATAGAGTGGTACTTGGGCCGAAGTTGCTCAAGGACATGGAAGACCAGGTGGTTAAGATCAAACATAATTTAAAGGCATCTCAAAATAGACAGAAAGTTTATGTAGACAAAAAGAGGACAACTAGATAATTTAAAGTAGGGGAGAATGTACTTTTAAAAGTGAAGCCCAAGAAAATCTCTTTGAAATTGGGTAGTTTTACAAAGCTAGCAGCCAGATTCTGTGGTCCATTTGAAATATTGGACAAAATAGGGCCAGTTGCATACATGCTTGCATTACCTGCTTCCATGAATGTGCATAATGTATTTAATGTCTATTTACTAAGGAAATATGTACGTGATCCTAACCATGTTATTGATTGGCATCTGATTCAGGTAGAGATAGAGGGAGCTTTTTCAGGTTCAACGAGTGTGGGTATTGGACAAAAAAGTCAAAATTCTCTGGAATCGAGTTATAGAGATGGTAAAAGTTCAGTGGACCTGATACAGTCCTAAAGATGCTACCTGGGAGCATGAAGATTCCATGTGGACAGAGTACCCGCAACTTTTTGAATAAATTTAAAATTTTGATCTCTATTTTGAATATGCACTGAGGACAGTGCCAAAATAAGGGGGAGGGGATGTAACACCCCAGGTTTCGAACCCTCATTTAAAATAATGTATTGTTACAATGATAAGAAGCATGACTGCCCAAAAAAATATTAAAGGGCCAGTATGCCCAAGAAATGTAATGTTTTGATCATTATTAATAATAAGCACATCGTTGTCTGCTAGACGAACAAGGACTAGAGTTATAGGGGGCTATGATTACACAAGAGAGGGGGCTTGAGGGGTTAAATGTTTGTTCCTATGTCAATTACCCTTTTTTCCTAAGGGAGGGGACCGGTTACGTGAGCTTCTTGGGGAAGGCCAAGAGGTTCTTGATTTCCCCATGAAAATACTTAAACCCATCCCTGGTCTGATTGTGGGGTTGGTCGTTGGTTGTTGGCTCGTCCGCTCCATTACCTCTGAGTTATCCCATTCTTTCCCTCATGTAATTTCATGCACTCACTTACCCATCCATTGATCCATCCTCACCTGTGCCTTGGCCTGGTAAAGGGAAAGGAACTGTTGAGAATTAGCCATGGGATAGTTGGTTGTAATGGTCGTTGGTGCAATCTAGCCATGACTTGGGGCCTGCATGTCTGAGATGCATTGGCCTATGCCCTATTTTTCTCAAAATTGTGAGTCCTGAGAGTTCCATCATTGATATTCTGGACCAGTTGTGCTTGAGGCCTTGGAAAATGGAGAAGGACTGCCTGAGGGACTGTGTGACAGAGAAGGGTGGAGGTCCATTCTCTTGGGCAGTACATGATCGGTAGAAGAGATTTGGGTACTTGAATTGTTGTGGGTGTTGGGAAACCTGTGAGGGATTGAGAGTTGAATGGTTTGGGAACCCAAGTACACTCTAGAATCGTCCTTGTGGATTCATAGCCCTGGCTCGGGGGTGACACTGATGTTGAGATTTGGAGCAGTGGTGTCTACGGTTGGGTGGAACATCCTTGGTCTGCAGGCAGTTAGTGTCACCTTTTTATAAATATAAGTTCTCTCTATTGTGATATTATTATCTTTGTATGAATGTATTTCACTGTGTATTTTAATTATCATTTAACTAATTCTTAGATTATGCATGCTTGCTGGATATTGCTGTGTATGTCGTTAAATATTGTATCTTACACATGCTTATTAATAAAAGAAGGTATCAGTAAGAGTACAAAGTCCAAGGGTGGGCTTGAAGGTAGCATGCCCCAGCCCGTGGGTGGTTGGGGATGTTACAACAGAGGTTTTAGAAGATGTTCCATATAACTAAAAACAATTAGGTGAACAAGGGTGTTGACGTTTGACTTTTTTAAGACTGAAACGACAACCTTACAAGGATATAAATCCTTATGTGTTTTTAGAGAGGTGGTACTCCTCTTTGTCTTATGATCTTCTTTAAAATTTTATGTCAAAAATACTATAGGACTATGTCAAAAGACAAAATCCAAATCTTCAAAGCTCAAGAGAATTTAAATTACTAAAAAGTAAAATATATATATATGGAGAATTCTTGAGAAGTGGACCAGGAACTTCAAGAATCACACATTGTAGAAAATATAGAAACAAATAATATCCTCATATCCATCACAGTTTAATAAAAGTTATTATCATATTCAACATAAAATAAAATGGTCCAATTGCACAAGAGAACTTTGAAAGAGTACTACTTATAAAGATCAAAAGAAGATTTTGATAGATCAATTTCAAATATCTTATACTCAAAACTCAAAGTTATAAAATACAATTAAACCCGATCCCAAATTAATTCTCTGGAATTTCTCAAAAATGATAATGTATGTTACAATACTTGAAATTTAAAGGAGTTTGTCCACAGTGGACTGGGATTGGGGCTCCCACAGACCATAAAGAAAATATTTACAAGAAATATGAAGGGGGAAGAAGAGGATGGAAATGGAACTTGTAAGGTCTCTGTCCCCACAGAGCCTTATAAAACACAAGCTAAAATAAAGAATAAAGAAAATTATGTCCTGTACAATTTAATCATCAACTTATAATCGTTTATTATTCAACATAAATTTTATTTATGAACAGTATGAAAATAAATTTACATAACAACCACATAACACAACATATTCATAAAATACATACCTCTGTCTGATGCTATTTCTCCAATCTCTGACTGTCCTCACTATTTCTCTACCCAAACTCTACCCAAAACTGAATCCTTCCTCCCTGCCAGCTAGGAACAGAGCCTATCCGACTCCCTAGCTCCAGGATTTCGTGAGGATTCCTGGCCCCCGATCCCAAAACTCCCAGCAACCGATGCCCCCTGCAATAGTCCACCCAAACTCCAAACCATAAAATACAAACCAGAAAACACAGTCCCTAAGCTGAGAAAAAGCTTCCTCTCCCCCAAAGTTTCCAAAAGCCCCCCTCCTATCCCCCTTCCCATTCACCGCCTCCTACCTTCCTTTAATGCCACCCAACGTATCCCTCCATTTAATACCTTATCCCTCCATTCAATGCTTTATCACTTCATATGTAAAGTTTTCTAATAATAAATTAAAAGTTATTAAGCCTTTAATTCGTTACCCCAAACATTAAATGTGTTAAATAATCAATCAATTAATTAATCAACATATATTAAAAAATAAATAAATAATTAATTAATATTATTAATAAATAATCATTATTTAACTAATACACATTAGGACAATTAATTATTTAATTAACTATACTTGATAAACCTTAAGCACCTATTTAACCAAGGTTGTTACATACACCCACCCTTCAGGAAACTTCGTCCCGAAGTTAAAGTATTTTATGATACAAGGGAAAAGAAACATGGTTCACACATTCCTAACAAATAACCGACATTATTAG